>JAPPVO010007689.1:0-48957 GCA_030407325.1 Camellia japonica | reverse complement strand
TTTTGTCGAGCTGTCGCATTTTGTGTTTTGAGTTATTACTTTTGTTTACGCAATTTTGTTGAGTCTTGTTTATCGAGTCATTAACATTGTTGTACTTTGCTTATCGAGTTGTAAACTTGCTAAGATTCTGTTACGTCTTAGTGAGTTGAGTTTGATTTGTTGTGTCGGTTCATTACCTGACCTAGTAAATACACAAGGCACATTCACATTCAATTCCATCTTTGTGCAAAATAATGCGATGCGTTGCGATGCTAAGAATTTCAAATACAAACATCTTTTCAAAAACTGTTTCATTCCGTCATGTTTTACAACAAACAAAGGTACAAGTTTTACAGGAAATAAAACTGCCTAACAATATGCAAAGTGCTACAAACTACTAGCAAAAAATAAAATAAAGCAGGAAATAGCATCAATATCCTCGGGAACGGGAATGAGGAGGCCCTCTCATCCTCTTCTGCGGGACAACCTCTGCACCATCATCACCATCCGGGTCAGAGCTATCATCCTCCGGATCCCCCTCAGCCTCGTCTCCACTCCCGGAACCAAGACCGGAGCCTCCCTCCCCAGCAGATGTCTCTGACTCACGGTTTGCGACCTCCTCCTCCTCCTCCTCAATAATGGGTGCCCTACGTCTGCGAGACGACCCCGCTCCTCGAGCTCCTCGGGTAGGCCTAGATGGCCCTGCTCCCTGAGAGGGCCTAGATGGCCCAGCTCCTCTAAAGGGCCCAGATGGCCCAGCACCTCGACCTCTCTGAGAAGGCCCGGGTGGCCCGGCCTGCGGTGGTGCGTATACAGAAGGCATCTAAAAGTGAAAAGTTCAAATACATCAGTTCAAATATGAAAAGCAGATGCAAGTGCAATATGTGAATGGAGTGTGTGTCAGATGTGCTCTACACAGGCTATCAATACAGCAGAATGTTCAAAACTAGCGTGTCATTAGAAATATGCTAAGTACGGGAAAGATGGACAGTACCTGCACGCCCATGATGGCTAGCTGTGCCTCCCTCCGTAGGATCATGCCCTCGAATGTGGCCAGCATCCCGAGCAGCTCGTCCGTGTACTCAACTGGGGGCTGCAAACACAAATGCAAAAATATCAGTAAATGAATGAATGTCCAAACATCCAACTGATAAATCAAATCTGTAAAACGTACCGGTGGTGAATCAGGGTCTCTGACATATCTGTGGTCAGGAAGAGGAGGCTCTAGCGAGACCTGATAAGGAGTCCCGAACCGCCAACTCGTCAACTCGGTCGGCATGTCTGGCCACCCAGGATGATGATGAAGAGTCGGAGGGATCGGAGGAATAGAACTACCTCTACCCCTAGATGCACCAGCTCTGCTAGAGGAGGGGATATCCGTAGCACGGGCACGACTCGAAGATGGTACATCAGTAGGCCTCAGTGTCGGAGCACGCACTCCCGTCAAGGGGGGCATCAGATATATACGACGATAGGTGGCGTAGTCCCCCTCCATGAGATATAACAAAGCATCGGTGCCCTGCATAGCACTAGTGACCTCCTGGGTAGAGAGTCTATCCGCAGTCCGCATAGTGGCTGGAGGTACCGCAGGAGGGTCCTGAGAATCGTACCCCCACACCTGGCGTAGAAAGCGTTCCCCCAGGAACCATGCCCTACCGATTGGTCCTTCGAGCAGGAACCTATACTGGGAATTACTCGATCCTCCGGGATACTGATATCGGAGACCATCACCTAAGACCGCCCAGGGCTGCCAAGTAATCTGCGGATAACCAGTGCATGAATCAATCAGAAATCAGGAATATACAGGGCAGATCAAAGATGAAAACGAAAGGAACTGAGAGTTCTGAAATACCTCTGTCGTCCGCACAGTATCAAAATACTGTCGCAGGTAGAAGAGAGTCTCTCGAGGTCTCGGTCGGTGCTCGCCCTCGAATACCAGTGAAAACGGAGCCATGAGGGGTCCTGCCACCTTCATCTCCGGGGCTAATGTGGGAAAATATACGTACACCCATAGCTGAGAAAAGCAGTGCGGAATGTGAATACAAAGTGCTAAAGGCAGAATACAGAGTGCAAAGTGCGCCGTGTGTGCAATGAACAAGTAATGAGAAGCAGAAATGTAAATCAAAAGGACAGAACGTACCTCCCAGGCTCTCCAGTAGCCGCCGAGTAAGTCTCCCCGCCCGCGAGAGGCTGCACTCATGTAACAATAGAGGGTAGCCAAACCAGCGCCACCCCAGTCATACCTACTGACCTGTGATAGGTCCACTAGGGCACTCAGAAGATACAATCCAACAGTGTTCCCCCTATCAGCAAACAAAGTGGTGCCAAAGAGGAACATGAGGAAACCCCGGGTGTACTGCTCAATCTCCTCAGGAGACTCAGGCTCCATCTCCGGCCTCCGAAAATGGGAAGAGAACCAGGTGTACCGGACTCTCCCGGAAGCTCTGTCTACAGGTGGGCGAGCCCCCAACAGATGTACCCATGCGGCCTCCCACTCACCCATATCCTCATCATAAGGTATGGGCCAACCGCCTATGTCTAGGCCGGTGAGTACAGCAAAGTCTAGCAGGGTCATGGTCATATCCCCGGTGGCGGAAAAATGGAAAGAATTGGTGGTGTCCCACCATCTCTCCACCAGAGCAGCTAACAGTGTCCTACTGGCAGGACAGTGTGATAATCCCATGTAGAATGCTCCGAACCCTGCTGCGTCAACCAAATCCCGGACAGCCTCCGGGAGCTCGGCGTACCACTCTCTCGCAGCAGTGGAGCCATATCCTCGCACGGCGCGAGAGCCAACCTGCATTCAGAATGAATACATGTGTTCAGTACACAATAAAATGCAAGCTGTGTGCAAATGAATTGAAGTAGCTGTGTGCAAATGAAATGAATGAGCTGTGTGCAAATGAATTGAAGTAGCTGTGTGCAAATGAAATGAATGAGCTGTGTGCAAATGAAATGAATGAGCTGTGTGCAAATGAATTGAAGTAGCAGTGTGCGAATGAAATTAATCAGTGGGCTGCGTGTTCACTTCAAATCTGGGCTGCGTGTTCAGTAAATTTGTGTTTTGGGCTGCGTGTTCAAATCTCAATCAGTGGGCTGCGTGTTCACTTCAAATCTGGGCTGCGTGTTCAGTAAATTTGTGTTTTGGGCTGCGTGTTCAAATCTCAATCAGTGGGCTGCGTGTTCACTTCAAATCTGGGCTGCGTGTTCAGTAAATTTGTGTTTTGGGCTGCGTGTTCAAATCTCAATCAGTGGGCTGCGTGTTCACTTCAAATTTGGGCTGCGTGTTCAAATCATTAATCAGTGGGCTACGTGTTCACTTCAAATCTGGGCTGCGTGTTCAGTAAATTTGTGTTTTGGGCTGCGTGTTCAAATCATTAATCAGTGGGCTACGTGTTCACTTCAAATCTGGGCTGCGTGTTCAGTAAATTTGTGTTTTGGGCTGTGTATTCAAATCATTAATCAGTGGGCTGCGTGTTCACTTCAAATCTGGGCTGTGTGTTCAGTAAATTTGTGTTTTGGGCTGCGTGTTCAAATCATTAATCAGTGGGCTGCGTGTTCACTTTAATTTCTACCTGGGCTGCGTGTTCAGTAAATCAGTATTTTGGGCTGCGTGTTCAAATCATTAATCAGTGGGCTGCGTGTTCACTTTAATTTCTACCTGGGCTGTGTGTTCAGTAAATTAGTGTTTTGGGCTGCGTGTTCAAATCATTAATTAGTGGGCTGCGTGTTCACTTTAATTTCTACCTGGGCTGCGTGTTCAGTAAATCAGTGTTTTGGGCTGCGTGTTCAAATCATTAATTAGTGGGCTACGTGTTCACTTTAATTTCTACCTGGGCTGTGTGTTCAGTAAATCAGTGTTTTGGGCTGCGTGTTCAAATCATTAATCAGTGGGCTGCGTGTTCACTTTAATTTATATCTGGGCTGCGTGTTCAAATCCTAATCAGTGGGCTGCGTGTTCACTTTAATTTATATCTGGGACTGTGTGTTCTACTCGTAATCAGTGTGGGCTATGTGTTCACCATCAACTTGGACTGTGTGTTCAGAAAATCGGAGTTTGGGACTGTGTGTTCTACTCGTAGTGTGGGCTGTGTGTTCACCATCAACTTGGACTGTGTGTTCAGAAAATCAGAGTTTGGGACTGTGTGTTCAACTCGTAGTTAGTGTGCGCCGTGTGTTCACCTTCGAATTCGAGCTGTGTGTTCGACGAATCAGTGTTTGAGCCGTGTGTTCAATTCTTAACTAATGTGTACCGTGCGTTCACAATCAATCGATGAGCCTAGTGTTCAGAAATTCAAGTGTTTAAGCCACATGTTCAGGATGCAAGCAAAGTACCATGTCATAGGCTAAACTGTGTGTTCAAGCATAGCAAAGGTATGAAATGCACGGAAAATACAGAAAATAAAGTAAAATACCTCTCGTGCCTCGGAAGAGAGGTGATGCTCCGGCTCTCGTAGAAGCAAGTCTCCGGGTGCCCGATCATTGAAGTCAGTGAAATGACGGAAAACGGCTCGCGGAAGAATGTGCACCGCCGGGGCATATCTCTCAGGGATAAAGGGACGGACCCTCGGGGGCAGCGTCATGATATCAAAATCATCTCCGACACCTGGAGGACCTCCACCATGAGGGTAGTCACCCGCTATTTCAAGAAATCTGCAAAAAGGAGCAAAAATGAGCCAAAATTGGAAAAAGTCAACAAAAGTCAACTCCCGGGAATTGGAAAAAGTCAACAAAAGTCAACTCCCGAGAAAATCTTCCAAATATTGAGACAAACTTACCTCACATGGTGAAAACGAGAAAAGAAGCCCCGAAATCAAATTTTAGTCGGCTCAAAGTGCTTAAAACTGAAAGATTTCGCGAAAACAACTTGCAAAAAAGGCTGAAAAGCGCGTATAAAGTGCAGATCTAAAAGAAAAAATAGTTTGGGAGGCAAGAGGAGAAAATTTCACACCTGTGGGAGTGATTTCGGATTGAATGGATGAGGATATATATAGAAATGAGGCAAAAGACAAAATTGCCCCTACTTTTGTGCAGGTGGCCGGCCGGCCACCTTTCCTAGCTGGCCGGCCATTTGCTTTTTGAAAGATGGCCGGCAGCCTCCCCTAAGGCAGCCACCTGGCCGGCCATGTCCCCCACCTCCCTCCCTAGCTCCCTGCAAATTTTGAGGAAGATCGGAGTTCCAGGGACCTGAAAAAGTTCAAGAAAAGTGCACTTCCGGTCGCGAAATTGCTCCGCCGGAACTTTAGCTGCAATTTCTGACATGTGTCTCATCATCACTCATCAAAATCAAGGTGCATCCTTTTTGAACATGTTGTAACCTCTCCGGGAGGTGAACCTGAGGCCGCGATTGAGTCGCCTTTGCCGAAATCCGCGTTTCCCTGCTCGTTGTTTCACAACAAATGGGCACCCTGATTCGTGCTCATTTTGCATTATTGTGCATATAACTTGCATTCTCATGAACATTTTGCATTGTCATGCATGATTTCTTGGTGTACCATACCTCTGTACTTGAGCGTGCGTTGTCACGCGTGTTCCTTTCTCGCATTGCGATGCATTCACTCGCCTACACTGCGTGTGTCAAACTTTCGGAATCACAGGAATCACATTGGATATATGTTGTTAGCATATTGTTCTTGTTGAATTTCTCTCTTCTACAGGCACGATATTGTATGTACGGTTCATTTGAGGCTAGTGCGACCAGACGAATCGCGCAGGTATCGTATCTTCTCCGTGTGAAACGCGACGAGAATTGAATGATTCTCCGCATTCCTAACTGCATGAAATGTAGTTGTTGCTTTGCATTCTTGCTTAAAACTGTTGCATCTATTTGCGAATACGTGCCTCATTACAGCTTGCTGCATTTGCATGATCATTTGGCTCTGTGCATGTCGCTTTGCATTTTGCCCCCCCTGCCTGCGGGCACGCCTGCGGGCGCATATCTCTGTTCATCTTGTATGATTGTCTAAGTCTTCGGCCTTGTCAAAAATGGGTCGTCTCTGGGCTTTTACATTCACTCCCGTCACTTGTGACTTCCGAGTTCTGTCAAAGAGGGGCAACTGTAGACACCCCATTTTTGACCGACCTTAAGACTCAAACGTCACCGATTGAGCGCTCGGTGGTGTTGCATATTGTGCTCGTTCAGAAGTCTCAGAGTCGCGGCCGTGCGCCCTGCCTCCGGACTTCCGAACTCTCTTCTGTGCCTTGCCTCGGTTTGCGAACCAGACTCGGTTTTCTCTGTTTTCTTTCCTGAGGGGAGGGAGAGGTCCCGTAGACCATCTCTCAGTGGCCGTGGGCTACATTTCGTGGCCGTAGGCCATTTTGCCCATTTCGCAGCCCGGTTCCCGATTTTCGGAGCCGTCAGGCCGTGTGCCTCGGTTCAGGACCACCCAACCATCTCCGATTCCTTCGATTTTTGGCATGCATCTCATTTACTCCCTTTTGAGGGACACTGGGGTCTTGGATACCCACTTCGTGGCCGAATGCCACTTTTGGTGCTTAACAGCCTATTTTCGGGACCTCGAACTGCGTGTTTTGGTCCCCGAGCATTCGTTTTGCATCGGTTTTTGTTCATTTTTGGCAGGTACCTCTGTTTTATCACCAGGAAGATCACTGGAGGGTGGGAGGCCAGCAATTGTCTCAGCGACCAGTTATGCTCTTCCGGCGCCCTCCGACGCCCGTTTTTCTCACTTCCGGGCTAATGTTGAACACCCTAGGGCCATTTTCTTCGAGCCAAAACCACATATTTGTGTTGTACACACATGGGAGGACCCTAAAAGTGCATGGCCGGCCAGTAATTCCATTTTCCATTTTTGAACCTCTTTGAAAATGGCTTATTCTCTCTCCTGTTTTAGAGTTGCCAGATTTGAACCACAGGGTTGTGTTGAGCAAACCTGGGAGGACACCATCATCTGGTGGCCGGCCAGCAATTCCTCTGGACCATTTTGCCCCTTGGCCGGCCGGCCATAGGAGGTGGCCGGCTGGCCACCTGCAACAAAGTTAGCTGGCCGGCCATGCTCCTTGGGAGGTGTGTCTTACAGCTGTGTAGCTGTTTCCCCCAGAAAAGATCTGTATCCGGGGGATATTTTGGAGGGGAACACTTGGGTGCATTTCCCTCCACCTTTGCCCTCCTCTTTTGGTCCATATAAGGAGCCTCCCAACTCTTAGGCTAGGGTTAGAAAAACTCTCTTAAGAGCTTAGATACATATCTCTCTCCATCTCTCTCAAATCTTCAAGTTTTGGTTCCATCTCTTCATCACCATCAAGCACCACCACCACTACTCTATTTCCAGCAACTAGGAGAGCTTTCCAGCAGCTATGAGGCATCCATTCTTCAAGCAAAAAGGCAGCCAAGACTTGTCTACAAGGCATATCAAGAATCAGCAACTTTTCGGAGTCGGGCGCGCATTTCGAGGAACATTGCAAACAGAGGCTAATTGGGGCATCCCAGTGGATTTCCACGCAAGGCAGCCCAGCATACATCATTCATCAGAATCGAGGCACCCCCTGGCTTGCATGCCAGTTTACAGCTTTCTTAGTTTAATCTGTTAATTAATTTGGACTGTATATTTCGGACTGTACTATTCTTTCATTCGGACTGTATATTTATTCGGACCCTCTGCGCGAGGGCATAATTGTAATAAGTGTGGGTGAGTGTGATGTACGTCTTCCAACCCCACGTTTTTCTTCCCTTTTATTTACCTGCTTATGATGGTTAGATATAGGGCATATTTCAATTAGCATACAGTATGACAGCATGTTTGCATCATTCATCTATTTTGCACGCACCGGGCTCGGCGCATCATACAAACTGCATTTGTATTTCAATTCCAATTTGAATACATGATAACTATTGCATCTCATATGACATGTTTAGAATAGCCGAGCCTGCTATAGTTGCATTTTTGCATGTGTTGCATTAGGCATTTCTGTATAAGTAGAATCATGCATTGATTTCTAATTAGTTTCTGTTTTGGCTCGGAGTACTTGGTGAGTTTTATGCTTTAGCATCCTTGCATGCGTGTGAGTGACTGCCATGAATAGCATGCTTACCATGAGGCTATATGCTTATGTGATATAACTGCCTTGAATGCTTGTGGGTGGAGGTTGAGTTACTTGAAGTGGAACAAATCATTGAATGTTTGTTTTAAGCCCACTAGATAGTGGTAAAATCATGTTTTCTAAGCCCACCTGAGGGTGGCAAATCCACGTCTTAGCCTACCTGCGGGTAGCACCATCGAACCATTTTCAAAAACAAACATGAAGTGTTTTGTTCCAATTCAGGCGACCCAGTCTATACTTGTATGCAGTGCGCATCACATAGTAACCTAGGCTAATAACCGGAATAAGAACACACAATGTTTTCAAAAATAGATATCATGGTTAGTAGAGGCCGGTCTTTGACCAGGCGAGCGGGGGTGCTCACGAAGTGACCTTCCCCAATCGTACCCAAGTTCCCGAGCCGAGGCAACTTTGGTGATGACGGACACGTGGCCTTTGGCACCGAGTCAGGGTTTCCTAAATTTCCCATTAAAAAAACATTTAGGTGGCGACTCTGTATCTGGCAAAGCAGTCCATGTTTGGCACTTCTTTCAAAAAATCAGTTTTCCAAAACGATTTGCCGGATTTGGACTCTTTGGTTCAAGATTAAGAACCGTGACATTTGAGTCCTTCGAACTGTGATGACCCAATATCGAACCAGAACAGGAGGGACTCGCACCCCTCGCCCGGGATGCGTTCGGGGACTTCTACACCCGACCTCCCAAGGCAAGCTCCGCTGAAGTCAGGACTCGCACAGCGGGGGAGAATTAAACCCACACCAAGTAGCTGATAAGGCATCCTTGAGGTCAACCTCCTAACCAACTATGCTACGCCCAGGAGATTGGCCCAGAGGGGAGTTGAACCCAGGACCTAGGGGCTTAAACCCCAGGCCCTTACCAGGTTGCCACTCACCCCTTGGTTAAATTCCAAATAGTTATTAGTGCATTAGGTATAAGTGCATTAGGTATAAGTAAATTTACAAATATTTTATTTATTTATTTATTTATTTATTTATTTTAATTTTGTTATAATGAAATATTGGGTATATCACTATGACACAACTCCAACAAATTACAAATTCCTCCTCCTTTTTTTAATGAGTCGCGATTGGGAGCCCGAATCTGGGTATATCACTAGTGCAATATGTATATATATATATATATATATATATTTTTTTTTTTCAGCAGAAGGAGGAAGAAGAAGATGGTGGAGGGAGGGGAGGAGAAGGAGGAGGAGAGAAGAACTGGACTGGAGGGGGCCATATCAACCGGGCAGAGGCAAGGCGGAGGCGAGGCGACGATCGCGGTGCTGCGACGATCGCGGTGCTGCGACGATCGCGGTGCTCGACGATCGGCGGCGGCGAGGCACAGGAGGGAGCCCTTCTCTCCTCTCCTCCTCTCTCTTTCTCCCTCTCTCCTCCTCTCTTCTCTTTCTCTCCCTCTCCCTCTCCCTCTCTGGTTCAGTCCGAAAATGGAAGAAGAAGAAGGAAAAAAAAAAAAAAAACTAATGCCCAAAACGACGTCGTTTTGGGCATTAGGGGCATTCGGGGCGGAGAAATTCGGGCACCAAATCATTTTTCTTTTTTAATCCGCGAAAGAAAATGTTGATGTAAAATAGAGGACAAGGAGTACAAAAAATTACATCAATAAAAAACAGGACATGAAATAGCATCAAAGCTTTAAAAAACATAGGCATGTATCTTCTTCATATCATTATCCTACATATTTCACCATACTCTACTGTATAGGCCCCGTTCCGAGTCCATAATAATAATTCAAACCATTCATTTTGTAAATCTCATAGTAAAAATCATCTATGATCTGTTTCATCGGATATCACTATACACTTGAATATATTATATATATTTTAAGTGGATAACAATTATGAGTTTAAATTTAAACCACCAATTTTGTAAGATGTGATTTGTTCATTTATTTATCGATATTAATAAAACTGATTTTTTGTACAAATAATTTTTATTTTAAGATTTACAAGATAAATAATTTTAATTATCATTATAGAATCAGAATGAAGCTCATAAAATAAAGTATAATAAAATATAAAAGATAGTAGTATGGAGAGAAACCATCTCCTATTGGATGCCAAATCATATCTGCTTACATTCTTTGCTTCCTGAGCTACTTCGAACTTGAAAATTTTCAGATTTTGTTGTGGCCAGTTGCCTAATACAGTTTTTCCCATCAAATCAGAGTCATTGTAAACCCAATTTCATTAAGGGTGGTATATCTGAACTTGAAAGAATACGAGGGGTTTAGACTCTCATTTTGATAATTTGAATCATTCATATTATAAATTTTTTTTTGTATATATCATTTATGAAAAAAGTTAGATCAATCTGATAATCACAACTTTTTATTTTATCTTGTTTATTTTTTTTTAAAATGAATAGTTTATTTTCAAATATATTTATCATATATTTTTTGAAAAAAAAATTTGGGATAAAATAAAAATATTATAATTATCAAATCAATATAATTTTTTTCATAAATTATATACGTTGAAAGACCTATAAAAAGAACCTTTACTGAAACAAAACCTGTGATGAACGTCACAACCTCCTCAAATTTTCTAAAATTGAGATGTAAACATAAAAAATAAAAACAAAATAATAATAATAATAATAATAATAATAAAACCAACTCACCTCCTCTACCTCCGATCACCAACCCCCAACCCTCTCCTACTACAATTGCCTCCCGAAGCCACTACAACCCTCCTCTACAATCCTCCTCTCCAACGAATCGAACCCCCCCTCCCCCAACTAGCAACCCCCTCTTTACCACTGCAATCCACTTTTGGCCTCGCACCCCCGTGACCCTCCCTCCTTAGCCCATTAACCATTGCTACTATCCTCTTTCAACCATTTACTATCACGACCACCCTATAGCTACCCTACCCCTGTGATCCCCCTCATGGCCTTCTGTTCATCTCGCAGTCCCCCTCTTAGCCTTCCCCTGCAAAAACCTATGCAAAAGAAAGAAAGAGATTTCAGATTTGGAAAGGGAGAAGGATGATGAGGGTGGCAATAGGGGTTGGGCAAACGAGGGGTTAAGGGGCATCAAGGTAGGACTAAAAGAAATTGGGGGTGGCGGGAATAGATTATGGTAGGGTAGGGTGAGGCTAGGGATTGACATGGTGGGCAGACAAGGTGAGGTGGCATTGGCATTCGAAGAGATAGGGAGTAAGGGTGTAATTTTGGCCCGTGGCCCGTGGGCTACCCAAAACCCGCCTGTGGCTTGATGTGGGCCTGGCCCGTTTAGGCTCGAGCCCAAGCCCAGCCCGAGGCCTTGGGCCATCGTTTTCAAGCCTGGCCCGCCCGATGCCAATGTTAGTTTTAATGGAAGATAATAAAATTTTGGTAGAAAAAATAAAAAAATTAAAAAAAAATTGTTTAGGCCCACCCAAGCCCGTCCAAAGCCCGAGCCTAGCCCGAGCCCATGGGCCCGGCCCACCAAAAGCCCGAATACCCCTGAGCCTAGTTTTCTAGGCCCGATTTTTTGGCGGAAGCCCGCAAGGCCCAACATGGGCCTAGCCCAGCCCGAGCCCGAATGGGCCGGGCCGGGCCAAAATTACACCCCTAATAGGGAGCGATGGTGGCAAAGAGGCAACAATGTTAGTAGGTGATGGAGGGTGAGTGAGTGTAACAAAAATTATGATTTTTAATTTTGTAGGGTATGAGCACTCTTTGATAATTTAGTTAGGGATAAAATTTTGACCAAAAAAAAAAATTATGGAGTAATTAACAAATGTAAGGTGATATATTTGTAGTGTTGCTTAATGCCCCCACCATATATTTTTGAACCCCTAACACTAAAATCGATTCCCTCCATTTTTCTTTAAACATCCACCATAATCTCAATCATTCCCTTCGTTCTATAAACCCCCATCTCAGCCATCCCCTTCCTCCAATAGCCCCACCACAGCCAAACAACAACCCCTCCCCCCCCCTCCCCAAACAACCCTTTCCTAGCTACCCCCTCCCCTCCACCTCCCGCAGCCCATTTTCCAACCATCCCTTGACCGATTGCATTAAAAGATATTTGAGGATAATGAAAAAATTCATGTTTAGCCTTAACAATAAATAATATTTTCAATTAGTCATCATGATCCTACAATGATATTTGAAATTGCAATTAACTTCCTCTTGATCTAGGCTTGGAATGCCACATGTGCTCATCCCAAAACTTCACACCAAGCAAGACTTAACCAAATTCTGTTTCTCTAGGATTTCAAGGTCAAAGTTTAGTTCAGCCAAGCTCGCTGGAGTGCACATTTTTTATTTTTTGGTGTAAACAAAATCATTTTCTGATCCCAAAAAAAAAATATATATATATATGTTTATTAGATAAGTAAATTTACAACTATTTTTCCTTTATTTTTTTGAAAAATCTAGAAATCACCTAAATAGTGATTTGTGATTATGTATCAATTTTAATGAGTAAACAGCAATCCCAATCAAACAATCAAAAATAAATTAACATAACGATTTAACGTGGAAAAATCACAATTGGAGCGTCTTCAATTGTGATAAAAAACTACAAGTAAAAGCCACAAAACAATCTACTAAGAAGACATAAAGGAATTACACAAGTGTACTCTAAATTACCTAGCAAATCCACGCCTGAATTGAACCGACCCCTATGTGCCTCTTCCAGCCCCGTCTTCACCTCGGAATTGTCTTGCCCAACGTTGAATCCACAGCGCCAATATCGAATCACGACGATAAGCCACTCCAAAATCCACCAAAGCTTCAGGCCCGAATTCCATCAAAGAACAACACTCTCTTTTGTATTGAACGAAACAAACAATCATTTGATTTATGCTTTTCAAACCAGATTTAAACTCAAACAAACATCAAAGAAACTAGCAAAGAAGCTCCAGATATAAACCCTAATATCTAAGAAGAAGATCTGGAAACCGTAACCCTAAAATCTGACTGAAACACATAGTTATAGAAAATCGGGCCGCAAAGGTCGCGCGAAGGATCTCTCGCTCGAAAGAGAAGACTAAAATGCGTGTTTTTCCAAGTGTCTTCGCTTGAGCCACCAAAGTGTCGCTCGTGCGAGAAAAGTATCTTCTTAGTATTTTTATAGTCAGTGAAAATTTCTGGGACCAAAGATTTTTCGCTCAAGTGCACATTTCTTCGCTCGAGCAAACAAACAACTTCAATTGCATTTTTGCTTTTTGCTTCAGGGGCGCTGCCCCTCGACTCCGCCTGGGCGTTGCCCCCCACACCCCTGTGAGTTGACCGGGCAGCTCGATCTCCGACATAGTAAGCGAAGTGGCAAACATGAAATAATTATCTTCTGAAACTTCTCTGCAAGGCACAATTCGTGTTGGATTAGTATCTAAATACTCATAACTTCACTGAAATAAAAGGGTGAATAAAAGTGCAACTGAAATTTTTTTATCAAATAGCATTGTCAAGAATAAAAACGTAACACTTTTATTTCTCTTCTTTTACAATGAAATTTTTGCAGCCTTCACTACATAATATAAACCCACTAAACAATTTTTTTTTCATTGACATTCAATGAACAAATCCAAGACTGTTGTACTGTCCCAGCAACTTCAATTCTGAATTAATATTTGAAATTTTGCCTGTCAACCCAACCCTCTATGTTGGGCTACACCCAAAACAATAATGCTACTAACATGCAAACAGATCACAAACGCAGCAAAATTGATGTGTCGTCTAAATTTATTTTTTGTGTTTTCACCACCGCGCCTAGAATTAAATATATGCCACACATTAATATTTCTGTCCATGTAACATTATTGTGCCTGAAAGAGTCGAAACAATTGCTATGCGTATCCATACCACTTTGAAATCATTCGCTTTCAGGGTCGGTCCTGAGATTTAGGGGGCCTAAGGCGAATTTCAGAAATGGGGGTCCCTCTTACATTTAAAAAAAAAAAGTTCATAGATAAAACGACAAGTTACAACTTTTTTATTTGTTTGTAACCACAAAAAAATTTACTTGCACATATAATCATTAAAATTATAAACAAAACAATTTAATGAAACAAAATTAGAGCAAAAAAATTAAGAAAAAATTATTCAATTAAAACTGATAAAGACTAGGTAAAAAAATTAGGGCAAAATTATTTATTCCACTAAAATCTAATAGATAAAGAAGGTAAAAAAAAATTGGGTCCATATATTGTATGTATTATTTTTCTTGGGCGCAAACACTTTTTTATTTTAATATATATTTTCATTTTAATAAATATAGGCCAACTAAACTTATAAATAGATATGAGCTAATTCATACATGGACCCAATAAAATATTTTGGGGCCCTTTACATTGACTCTAAAAGGAAAAAAAAAACATTGAGCGTATAACAATTTACTAAATTTAGAGACCCTAGTTTTGGGCCAAAATTTTAAGGCCTAAGGCACAGATCTTACTGGCCTTAGGCTAGGGTCGGCCCTGAATCGCTTTGCTGCGCCTACTCCAGTCATTAAAAGCGAGAGGGCTGCAAGCTAATGGGGAAGTGTGACACTACAATCGGAACTCCAGAAGATTTCAATGATGATTTGGTTTCCGATTTCCTTGAGGAAGCCACCTTCAGTTTATTGCTGCTGGCCTCATCAGAGACCTGTGTCGACGATGACTGCTTGCAGAAACTGAAAATAGCTGAGAATCGAGTCATTGGCTTTGGCACTTATACCTCAAAAATGGCAGAGCAAACAAGAAAGAATGGGCACTTTTAAATAACTAATAGGTGATGATTGATATCAGATTTGAATTAAGATTTTAGTTTACTTATAGTCAGAGAAAAAAGAAGAAAACAGTGAGTTTTTTGTGTGGAAGTGAATTTAGCTTGGAGAGCAAGTATAAATCTCAATCCCTCCGGCTGCATCCTTTCATGTGCTTATGCTATGCCTACTTGGTTTGATTTGATCCATTTGTCTCTTCCTCATAAGAATTTCATATTTTATTATGTGTTCTTAATCACGGTTCAATTATTTATTTATTTTTTATGTTTTTTGTATGAATGACAATTCAACTTGAATTGGTATATGTGAATTACTAGGTCCATTGAATGTAGTACAGAAATTTTGGCCATGGAAAGCATATCCTGCTAGATGGCAACGGCATGATATGAATATTCTGGCGCTAAAACTGTGGCCTTGGTCTACAGTAACACGGATTAGGTGAGTAGTTTCGTTTAAGCCTAAAACATACTAATAATAATGCAAGGCCATGTTGTTTGGCTCTATAAGAAGGAAGGAATTAAGAGTACGGTGTAATTAAGTAAGGACATTATTAGTGTGGAGGTATTAAGTTAAAAATATAGGATAACAAGTGTTTGTTTGTATAGTATTGGATTAGTAATACTATAGATAGTATTAATATATAAAATTAATATTTAGTATTTTTAGTATTTTTTTTAATATTATAATTTATTTTTTTTGGTTCTAAAAAATATAAATTTTACATAAAAATCATTTAAAAATTCACTAATTCTCTCACTCAATTTCTAATCGCAACCCTTCCATAGGATCAATATTGGCAGTCATACTAATGGGGAGATTACTAGTCCAAAGGGATAACTAATCCCTTCACTTATATCCCTAACCAAACACTCCTTAGATGGGTCCCACGAACTATTAGTCCAATCTTCCTTCTTAAAGAGTCAAACAAACATGGCCTAAGTAGATGTTTTTAGCCCAAAATATTGTCATCCTTGCAATAATCCAGATTTTGGAGTGGAGAGCATTGTTTGGGCCTACTAAGGGGCCCCGTTTTGATTATCCAAATTGTTCATTTTGTCGGGCACTTTGTGTATTTTATTCACATAAAAAAATTAGGTCAATCCGATAACTATAACTTATTTAATTTATCACATTTTTAACCAAAAATATTATATTTTTAAAAAATAAATCATTCATTTTTTAGTGACAAACGCAATAAATTAAACTAGTTACAGTTATCAAATTGACCTAATTTTCACTACAAGAATTTGCATCTTTGGCGACCACTTTTGGCGACTAAACAAAATTTATTCGGCAAAAATGTCACTTTGGGCGACTAAAGTATGTATTAGTCGGCATTGGTACAGTTCTTAGCTGCTAAAATTTTTTAGTCGGGAAATATTATTTATTGGCGACTAAATTACTTGTTTGTCAAAAAAGTGACATTTTTAGCGACTAAAATATTTATTAGTCGCCGTTGGTCTCAATTTTAGGCTACTAATTTTTTTTTAGTCGTTGTATATGAATTTTTGCCTACAAAATAAATGTTAGTAGCCAAAAACTACGTATATTTTTTGGTTAATCTTTAGCGACTAAAAAATAGGATGGTCACCAATAATAACACATTTGCCAACAAAAATTTCTTTTAGTCGCTAAATCTTCAAATTTTTTAAGACATGCATGTGGACTCTTTTATTGCTGCCCGCCCCTTTCTCTGTACACACAACAACATTCAAACCTCACAATCAAACACCATATCGAAGAGACAAACGCCTCACCGCAGCCCACCGTACGGAGGACATTGCCACGGCCATCGCCACCACCGCAAAGCACCATCGGCACAGCCACAGATCACAGGTTCCCTCTCTCTTTCCCTCCCTCACTCGCTCTCTCGCTCTTGGTGTGTTTGTCTGTCTATCTCTCTCTTGCTCATAGTTTCTCTATGTCTCTGTGTCTCTGTCTCTGTCTCTCTCTCTATCCCCCTTTCCTTTGTTTCCCCCTTTTCTGATTGTGGCTTTAGGGTTTTATATGCTTGATTTATACTTTATTCAGTTGGTTTATATGCTTGATTCAATTGGTTTATTCTCTCAATCTTAAAAGAACCAACTTCTTTTTCACTAATGTCTCTTTTGTGCCTGTTATGTGTTCGTGTATTTGTCTCTATGAATTTTTATTTATTTATTTCTTTACATGTGTCTTTTTAGGAAATAAGATTGTTGTTACACAAAACTTGGGTGGGACTGAGGTGAGTTTAGCTTTTGATATACCCTAATGATTAAATAAAAGTAGATGGCATTTTTATCTTTCAACTTTGTAGAATTTAATTTAAATTAATTTTTTTTTTAATTTTTTAATTTTTTTTTATAATGGGTTTTATTAAAAGTCTGACTTGTTCATTTACAGGGTCAATTTGACACCATTAATTTGTCTGATAATGAGATAGTTAAGCTCAAAAAGTATGAATATGATCTTTCACAAGCAGATTTTTATCAGCAACAACCTAGGTCAAAGTAGAGATCCAAGAGAAAACAATCAGAGACCATTGTCTTGAGAAGATTATGTAACTAAACAACAATTTTATATAGTTAATTCTCAGAAAACAAAATGGTTTTTTCCAAAAAAAATTCATGGAGCCGGCTTAGTGCAAATGCAATCAACTACAATGAAGTAACTTAAACATCCTATAGTTCAAAGCAAAATCATCTAGTTACCACCATTATTATACAAAATCACACCGACACAAATCACACCGACACAACTAATGGTGTATAGGTTGATATAATCCACATATAGGATCATAAGGGTCTTAAGGGATTTTTTTTATCATATATTGGAAATAAATAAGGGGTCCAAGTTTTGCCCACCCAGGTCAATTAGCAAAGTTAAGGAACTAATATAATACTTTTGTCGTCCTCAGCTTTTGTGTAGTTCATTATTACTGATACAGAAAACTTTTGGCAATCAACAGATAATGATTGTCATGGTACATAGATCACCTTATGTCGTGGTACATATATACCATTTGTTGACGTACATATAGGACGTTTTGTCATGGTCTATAGAAAACGTTTGTCGCGGTACATATATCACCTTTTGTCGTGGTACAGATTACGATGGTAATTTGTACCATGCCAAATAGTAATTTCACTTGGTAGTAAATATTTTTTGTATACGGAGGGCTTTGATTTTTGTATGATATATTTTGTATGAAATTATTATTTTAGTTTGGACAATAGTTGATTTGTATGGATTTTGACATTTAATGCTATTTATTTTCAGTATATAGATGCAGATTGTGGAATGATTGATAGTATGTATCATTTTGTTTATATAAGTATTATAGGTTGCATTGAATATAGACAAGTTGTGCAAAAATTATAATTTTGCGATTAAACATAATATCGTGTTTTTGGCGACTAAACAATTAGTAGCTAAAAAGAAATTGAGAAAAGACATTTGGCAACTAAAAGTTTTGTAGCAAACAAAAAAAAAACGTTTGGCGACTAAAAGTTTAGTAGCCAAAAATAAAAAAATAGACATATGGCGACTAAAAGTTTAGTAGCCAAAAGATAATCAAACATTTGGTGACTAAAATGTTTCGTAGCTAAAAACAAAAAACTAAAGGATAAAAACACTTTTGCCGACTAAAATTTTAGTAGCCAAAAATGTAGAACTTTAGGCGACCAAATATTTAGTAGCCAAAAGATGAACTCTTTGCCGATTAAAAATTTAGTGGCCAAAGATGTGGGGCTTTTGGCAACTAAATTTTTAGTAGCCAAAAGAAGAACTCTTTGCCGACTAAAATTTTAGTAGCTAAAAATATGGGACTTTAGGCGACTAAAAGTTTGGTCGCCGAAAAGGGTCTAATTTAATTTAATGTCCAACCTTTTGGCGACTAAAATTTTAGTCGGGAATTGTATACATTTGGCAATTAAAATAATTTTAGTCGCTAATTACCTTTACCAACAATTTTTTGGTGACTACTTTTGCGACCAAATAATTTAGTCGTTAAAACCATTCGGCGACTAAAAATTAACTTTTAGTGACTAAAAATTTAGTCGCCAAAAGTGAAAATTCTTGTAGTGTTTTTTTTTTTTTTTATATATAGATGAAATATATAAAGTGTCTAACAAAATAAACGGTTCAAATTATCGAAACGAGGCCCTCGGTGGGTTACACGGACCCAAACACCGCCCTCTAGTTCAAAATCTGGACTAGAAGCGATCCTATTATTTTTTACTATATAAAGAAAAAAAACTTTTATTCTTTTATTTTCTTTAAAAAAAATAAAAAACAAAAAAAGAACATTAAATATATTTATATTTATTTTGTTTAAAGAGCAAAACAAAAAAAGACGCATGTAATAGGGTTTAACTTCCATCCAGTCCATGGAAAGGTATTGTCCGCACATCTAGAACCCATAACAAGTTCTATTTTGATTTTTGTAATACTTTTCATGTATGTAATCTGAAAATAAAAATAAAAATAACAATTAGCTTAATTTAATAATCGTTAGTTATTCATTTATCACACTTGTGTTTTAAAAAAATAGGCAAGTATTATGTTTTTCAAAATAGACTATTTATTTATTTATTTATTTTTGTAACAAATGGAATAAATTGAAAAAATTACAATTATGGACCAAATTTTTTGTGTGGATAATACACATGAAAAACTCTACAAAATAAGTAATTCAGATCATCAAAATGGAACTTGTGGTGAGCTCTAAAAGGCTAGACAAAACTATCCAATCCAAAAGCCCAACTCTATAATATTGGATTAAATTCGAGTAGGTTTTACCTTTTAAACACCTTGTTTTAGGTTATCAAAAAGGTACTCAAGTCATAAGTCTATGTTTTAATCTTTTGGACCATTAGGTCCAATCTTTAATCTCTTTCAGTTAAAAGGACGTAATTTGTCCAAAAACACACTATATGTTGAAATCAATTTAAGCAGCACAGATGGTCCGAGAAGGAAATACATATGGGCATGGGAATGGAGGAGGAGGAAGGCAACCAGTGGTCCGTCGACATGGCGGCAAGGGAGTGTGGAGCAGAAGGTTAGATGTAACTATACATTCTATTTTTGTGGACAACATTCCTGAATCTATGGGGACTAGAGGGTTATACACTATCTTCTCCAACTATGGTGTAGTCATGGACGCTTTTATTCCAAACAAGAGAAGAAAGATGACATGATCTCGTTTTGGTTTTGTCCGATACAACTGCTCTGTAGCAGCGGACATGGCAGTGCAAAAAGCACATGGTCTTTGGTGCGATGACAGAGCACTGAAGGTCAAAATGGCAGAGTTTGGACAGGAGGCTAGTCTGAAGCCTAGGTTGTTACAAGGACCACAAACAAGTAAGGCTGCAAATGGCAATCTCATGGTTAATGATGGATATCAAAGGACCAGGTCCTTTGCTGAGGTTGTGCGAGGTAGAGGTATCCATTCAAATGCAATCCAAACCATTCAGGTATTTGAGGAAGGCAATGGTTGGTTGTATGAAAGTGTAGTAGTAAGGTTAAAACCATCCTCCTCTGTGGTTGATTTTAAGGAGGAACTCGTAAGGAGAGGCTTTGGAGATGTAAATGTGAGAATGGGTGGTGGAAGAGATATGGTTCTCACATTTAAATCAGTTGAAGTTATGAAAGACAAATTTCAGAAAATGCAGGAGTGGCTTAATAAATGGTGTGACTCAGCTCATGAATGGCGACAAGGGCTGGTGATTGCGCAAGAACGATATTTTGGCTTAGCTACTATGGTGTACCATTGAACTTATGGAGTTTCAATACATTTAATAGCATTGGTAAGATATGGGGTGCAGTGACTGAAATAGATGATGATACTCTTCGGCTCAACTCCCTCCATTGTGGTAACGTGAAGATGGCCACGACGAGAATGGATTCTATTAATCACATCATAAATTTGGAGTACAAAGGTAAAATATACCCTGTGTGGGTATGTGAGGAACAAATTATAGTTTCTAAATCTGTGCAGGATCAGTGTGTATATCAATCCACTGAATGGAAGAATGGAGTGAAGACATCTCCCGAGGCCATTGCAGCAGCTCAGATTACGGACAAAAGCAGCAGGCATGAGGAAAAAGATGACGATGTGGAGGTCCAGCAGGGCAAGAAATCTGACTTTCGGGGTGAAGTGGCTGGCGCGGGCAATATTGTATTACCTGATATTGCAGATGAACTGGACGGGGATAAAAGACTGAGAGACGTCTCAGTGATAAATGAAACTGATATGATGAAGGATGGGTCTGTGGAAGGTGGCGCACGTGTGAGTCAATTGGCAGAGGTAGGGACGAGCTTCAGGCAGTGTGATGATGGTGTCAGGCATATGGTAGATGCTGAAGTTTACACCCCTGGGTTTATTAAAAGTTTAAGTAGGTCTGAAGGTAATAGGGTGGGTATTCAAATTAAAGTGGATCTCAATAGGGACCCATTGGTAGCTGGGTTGGATGGGTCGGCACAAAGCACTGTGGGGTTAGCTCAACTTGAAAAAACAACCCACAAGGCCCAACTAATTTTCCAGAGGGGTTAGCTTAGCTTGTTAATAACAACACACATGGCCCAAAAACTACTCCATGCCACATTACACCAGCATCCTTTTGTCTAGCAAGGAAGGAGAAAATGAAAGGTAAAGTAATACCTGCACCAAGAAAACAATTGTAGAAGCAGCACATGAAAAGGAATTTCGGTGGTACCAAGAGGTTGGGGGCATCTTCATTGAATTTGAGGAAAGGTGCAGTTTTCAGGTCGGCAGTTGCGGCCATTTCATTATCCATGGCAAGCAGTAACAGTAAAAAAAGGCGAGTATTGTCGGAGGCAGAAGCAATAATTCAAATAGGCAAAGCCCTTGGTCTTGATTGTGAAGGCAAAGAAGAGGAGGTGACTAGTAAATTACATGATCTTGAAGATCAAGATAAACAAAGAGCAAGGCTGAGGGAGGGGATGATAGTTAGATTATTTAATCAGCTGCTTTAAGAGTCTTTCTTATGCTTATGAAGATACAATCATGGAATGTGAGGGGAATTGGAAGACCTGAAAAAAGGAGGCAGATAAAGAAAAGTCTTGCAGATAGAAAAGTGGATATTGTGTTATTACAAGAAACCAAGAAGGCAGCAGTTAATTCTACTTTGGTTAGGTCTATGTGGCTGGGGGACCATTTTGAGTTCATGGCAATAGATGCAATCGGTAGAGCTGGAGGGTTGCTATGTATTTGGAATCCACTAGTGTTTCTCTTGAAAGAGTGCTGTAGTACCCAACATTTCATTCTTCTATCAGGTACATTATTCTCCTATTTTGATTGTGTTATTATTAATGTTTATGGTCCTAGTGAGGTAGCTAAAAGGAAAGAGATTTGGGATGTGTTAGTGAGGTTGAAATCCACTTTCTTGGGGCCATGGTGTATGGGGGTGATTTTAATGAAATTAAGAGTATTTCAAAAAGAATTGGATGCTCGAGAAGGGATCGAGGGATGAGGACTTTAATAATATGATTGAACAACTTGAGTTGATTGATATCCTATGTTAGGGAGGAAATTCACCTGGTGTAATTCTCAAGCTAAGGAGAAATGGAGCAGAATTGATCTATTTTTACTTAATTCTGAGTGGGTGCAACAATTTTCTTTCAAATTATGGGGTCTTCCCAGATTGTTGTCCGATCATTGTCCTATAATTTTAATGAAGGATGATAGGGATTAGGGACCTAAGCCTTTTAGGTTTTTTAATACTTGGCTTCTTCATCCAAAATTTTTATCTTGTGTTCAACATAGTTGGTCAGAATCTGTTGTGGAATGTTGGGCAGGGTTCAAGTGCCTTATGAAGTTTAAAGCACTGAAACAGGCACTCAAACAGTGGAACATTGTGGTGTTTGGAAAGATTGAATCGAAGTTGAAGAGTGTAGAAGATCAGGCTCATGCTCTAGATTTGTTAGCTGAGGAGAGGCCATTACTTGATTCAGAACTGCTTTGAAGAAAGGAAGTGAGGGGCGAAGTTTGGAGGCTACGTAAAATGGTGGAGTGGATTTGGCTACAAAAATCTCGACTGAATTGGGCATCAAAAAGGGATAAAATACAAGGTTCTTTCATATTATGGCTTGTAGCAGAAATAGTAGGAACTCTCTGTGTTCAATTGTCGTGAATGGTTCAAGGATTAAGGAGCCTTTGGAAATTAGGGATGCAGTTAAGACTCATTTTATGAGGCTATTTTTTGAAAATTGGAAAGCCCGACCCAAACTGTCTGGCCCTTTTAAGATCATAGGGGGTGCACAAGTGGTGGCACAATTAGAGACAGAATTTACGGAGGAGGAAATCAAGAATGTGATTAAGTGTTGTGATGGTAATAAGGCCCCTGGGCCTAACAGGTTTAGTATGTCATTCTTCAAGAAATGTTGGAAAATTGTGAGGATTGATGTGTTACAGTTTATGAGGGATTTCCATCAGAATGCAAGGTTTGTTAGTGGGTTAAATAGCTCTTTTATAGCTCTGTTCCCCAAAGTTTTAAGCCCTTCTTGCTTGAATGAATATAGGCTCATCAGTTTGATTGGTTCTTTATATAAAATTGTAGCTAAAGTGCTAGCTAACAGAATGAAACAAGTGATGCCTAAGATTATTGGTAAGGCCCAGTCAGCTTTTTTAGGGGGCAGGAATATACTAGATGGCATTCTGATAGCCAATGAAATAGTGGATAGATGGAAAAGATCTAACATAAAAGGTTTGGTGCTTAAATTAGACTTTGAAAAGGCCTACGACTCTATTAATTGGGAGTTTTTATTTGATATGCTATCAAAGTTTAGCTTTGGAACTAGATTGGTAAGATGGATGAAAACTTGTGTTTCCTCTGCGATGATCTCTGTTTTGGTGACTGGGTCACCAACATCTAAGTTTTGTCCACAAAGTGGCCTTAGATAAGATGTTCCATTGTCACCATTCCTATTCAACATTGTAGCAGAAGGTATCAATATTTTGCTGAGCAGAGCTAGAGAGTTGGGTCTAATTCAAGGGGCCGGGGTGGGTTCAAATGGGTTAAGAGTCACGCACTTGCAATTTGCAGATGATACAATTTTGTTTTGTAATGCGGATATGGTGGAAGTGAGCAACATTAAAAGAATTCTTCGATGCTTTGAGATTACATCAGGTCTGAAAATTAATTATCACAAGAGCACCATCTGTGGGCTTGGGCTAGATGAGGTTTTGCTGCAAGAGTATGTTTCTTTTTTAAATTGTCTTCATCAAAAGTTGTCTTTCAAATACTTGAGGCTTCCTTTAGGGGCTAATCCCAGCAGGAAGAGTACTTGGAAACCTGTTCTTGATAAATTTAAGTAGAGATTGTCTACATGGAAGCGACGATTACTATATTTTGCTGGACGCTTGACTCTAATCAAATATGTAATGTCTAATCTACCCATTTATTATCTCTCACTGTTCAAAATCCCTGCTGGAGTGGCAAAAGAAATTGACAGAATGCAATCCACATTTCTGGGGGGTGGATCTGATCTTAGAAGAAAAGTACATATGGTCCAGTGGGAGGTGGTTACTAAGAATAAGAAACTAGGTGGGTTAGGTTTGAGGAGGATTAAAAGTTTCAACCTTTGTCTTTTGTTGAAATGGTGGTAGAAATTTGGGGTTGAGAACAACTCCCTGTGGAAGAAAGTGATCTATGCAAAGTATGTGTCATTGGATGGAAGATAGTTACTGCAATCAATAAGCAGAGAGTCCAAGATCTGGTCGGATATAATTCAGGTTGTTCTGTCCAATCCAGAGCTGCATTATTTTTATCTCAATAATTTTCAGATTGTTCTAGGGGATGGGAGGAGAGTTAGGTTTTGGAAGGACAAGTGGGTGGGTAATGTTTTCTTAATGGATGAATTCCCAAGGCTCTTTTCCTTATCTAATGACAAAAATGGTGTGGTTAGTGTGCTCTTTGAAAGAAGGGAGGAAAATGGTGGCTGGAACATGGGTTTAGAAGACCTTTGCGGATCTGGGAGGAGGAAGAAGCTAACAGACTCTTCAATCTGTTGTTCACTACACCATCACTATGTCCTACCAGATTTGATAAGCTCCAGTAGGGTGCAGCTCCATCAGCTCTTTTCACTGTTTCATCAGTTTATAATTGGATTGAATCTCATCTGGGACCTATAGTACTAGTGGCTACCTCAATTTGGAATAACTTTGCCCCTCCCAAAGTGCAATTCTTTGGGTGGCTGGCTTGGCTGGGTAAAATTAAAACTTCTAGTTTCCTCCATAGAATTGGTATACAACCAGGAAGTGCAAATCTTGATTATGTTTTCTGTCATAATGAGGTTGAAACTGTGGAACATCTTCTCCTTTACTGTCCTAGTGTTTGGTTGCTTTGGTCCAACATTGTTAGATGGTGGGGTATGCAGTGGGTGTTACCAGGCTCAGTGACTGGATTGTTGTATTGGTGGTCTGGTTGTAGGATGAAGAAGCTGGAGAAGAAAATTTGAATGGTCCTACCTTTGGCTATTTTCTGGTCTACATGGAAGCATCGAATGATTGTGTCTTTAATGGATCTCAACCAAACTTGGATGAGTTGTGTGAGCTAGTGAAGGTTCGAGTAGCTATGTGGTTCAAAGCTTCACCAGTTTAGATGGAGTTCTCGATCAATGACTTGGTCTTTAATCTGCCACAGGTGTTGTTCTGCATCAGAAATGGAGAATGACTGATCTAGATCCAATCTGGTGGCATTTTTTACTCTGATGCTATTACTCTATTGCTAGTACTCTTCTTTCCCTTTTAAGCTTTTTGGTGCATCAGTTCATAAATAGTGTAATGGTGCTGGTTGGCTGATTGGCTGTGCGATGAACTGCTAGTAAGGGTGTAATTTTGGCCCGGCCCGGCCCATTCGGGCTCGGCCCGGGCTAGGGCCAAGTCAAGTCTTGCAAGCTCCCGCCAAAAAATTGGGCCGAGCCGAGCCGAGCCGGCCCACAGGCCATAAAACTAGGCCTAGGAGTATTCAGGCTTTGGGCGGGCCCATGGGCTTGGGCCTGGACTCGGGCTTGGGCGGGCCTAAACAATTTTTTAAATTTTTTCCACCAAAATTTTATTATTTTCCATTAAAAAAAACACTGGGCATCGGGTGGGCCAGGCGGGCCGAGCTTTTGGGCGGGCCTTAAGCGGGCCCATGGGCCAGTCCGGGCTTCAAAACGATGGCCCAGGCCCTAGCCCAACGCATCAGGCTGGGTTTGGGCCCGGGCCTTAATGGGCCAGGCCCACCTTGGGCCGCCCACGGGCCACGGGCCAAAATTACACCCCTAACTATTGGTGTATGTACTGGTCTCATTACTGCTGATGTCTGATTGGTTGTTGTTTGGTCTGTGGATTGGTTTCTATTACACTGCTGGTGTCTATTTTGGCTAAGGTTTGAACTGGTTGTTGGTCTGTATGGAGTTCATGGCAGTAGAGGTTGGTTGGTTGTCTGCTACTGGTACTGCTGGTGTTTTGATGTATGTTTGGTTGTTATTTGGTCTGTGGATTGGACTCTGGTGTTTTGTTTCCTTATCAATCCTACACTGCATTAGGAATAATGGGCAGTTATTTTGGGAGGTTCTGCTATGCTATGGCTTGATGTTCTGTTCTGTTCTGCTTTTGGTCTGCTGTTGGTCTGATGAATTGTTGATCTGCTCTGCATTGATCTAATGATTTGATGATCTGTTCTATTTTTGGTCTGCTGTTGGTCTTATGAATTGTTGATCTGTTCTGCTGTTGTGGTTAAATCTGCTATGTTAGGGATTTCTACTACTGTTGGACTGCTATGAGCTGGTATATTGTGTGTGATAAGTTGCTACTGCTGATAGATTTTGGGTTTTTTTCCTTTGGGTGTGCTCTTCTTGTGTGTGATATGAGTTAAGGTTTAAGTATGCATTTTGAATTGGTTTTGGTTAAGGTTTCAAGTATGCTTTGGTCTACCTGTCCATTCTATGCTTGCAGATTCTATGCTTTGGACTGCTATGAACTGATAAAATGTGTGTGATAAGTTGCTGCTGCTTATAGCTTTTGGGGTCTTTTCCCTTGGGTGTGCTCTTCTTGTGTGTGATCTGCGTTAAGGTTTTAAGTATGCATTTTGAATTGGTTTTGGCTAAGGCTTTAAGTATGCATTGGTCTGCTTGCCCATTCGATGCCCAGCCATTCTATGCTTTGGTCTGCCTGCCCATTCTGTGCTATGTTCTGTTTGTGTTATGTTTCTCTTGTTTGGTTTTTCTTCCTGTCGGGTTTGGTTTCTCTCTAAACTCCTAGGGTTGTGCTTGCAGATGATTGGGCTTTCTTCTCGATGCCAACCTAGTTAGGATTGGGATAGTTTGCTATGATCCTTGTTGCTCTTCCCCTCCTTTATTTGATGTAATCTCATCTTTGTATGTTTTTTTCATCAATCAAGGTTCCTTTTTTGCTGATCAAAAAAAAAAAAAAAAAAATCTGTTGAAATCAATTTATTTGTCTATCTCTTGAAATCACCCAATTTGTCTATTTGTTGAAATTCACCAAGCCTATTTTCTTACTTGTCAAAATTCACCAAACAACCTATGTGTTAAAATATGACACATGTCACTCATTCAACACCCTATCTGTTAAATATCACATATTTCTCTATCTCACCACCATCACCTACTGTCACCGCTGATGGCAACTTTTCCAACATGCCCTCCAAATAAAAAAATTTCTTAAATCAAATGCCTCATGCACTCCTTAAGATAGATTTTTCAACAATTTCCTCTATTAAAAATGTGCACATCAACTAAGTTATAAAAGAAATATATTTCAACTTAATTTTAGTAATCTTTTCATAAGAATCAGACTCACCTTGGGTTAGCCCTCGAAGTAAACTTTATCTGTCATTCCTAACGGAAAATCTCTTCCTCACGAGTGATTTAACGTCAATGGCCACTTTTTTTTTCTTTTTTTTTTTCATTGCTAACTTTAATATTCCACTGCAATATTTTTAAATTTGGATTATATTCTATTCTTTTTTCTGTGATATATTTGGTTACTTATCCTTTCAATTTTAGAAGGAAAAAACAACAGGTAAACCTGACTGAATTTTATCTCTTATCTTCTTAATACATATCTTGTTTTGAAAATGAGTGAGGATTATTGGCTAGAGGGGTCGCTTACGAGGCAGTAATTAAAGTGGGGGACTCACTGGAGGCAGGGGAGGAACTAGGGCATACAAACATGATTTATTATTGGCAAATGTTTGAAATCCTAATAAATATTTCATAATTCAATGTACAATAATGTAGGTTGAAAAGTGTCAGTTTTTAATTAGTTAAATACTCAATGATATGGGACTCACCACCCTCGCCACATCAGTGTGCATGTATTTGTAGGTGCAAAATGTTTACGAATACTCATAAATTGCATAATAAAATAATCTTTAATTTTGTAATTACTAACACCCTGTTTCATTAATATTTATTATATAATAAGATGATCTCTAATTATTTCATATGATAACTAATAGTATCAATTTTGCGAATTTTTTTTTAAGATTCCTGGTATTCAGATTTTAGAAGATAAAGATATACAATATTTTCATAACAGTTGGGTCCCTCAACATTTTCATAAAAAAAATTTGACACAAAGGGTGAAATTTCGAAATTTCACAAAGAAGTTTCTTTGAGGGACTCTAGCTGATAAAAAAAAAAAACATATTCAGTGTGTTTGGTTTCAATTTTCTGAATTCAATTTTTTGAAAATTGACTTTTTTATTTTTCATATTTTTTTTTGTTTTTAGTGAATATTTTTTAAATTTTAAGTAATTTTTTTATATTTTTAGATGTACCGTACTTAGAAGTATCTAAATAATAAAATATTTGTGAAACAATATTTTAAAAAATTAATAAATACACAAAAATACGAAAAATGTACTAAAATTTGTATTTTTTTTTTTTGTATTTTTTGAAGATTTTTTTCACAAATATTATACTTTTTAAATGTATTTATGTTAGTGTGTCTAAAAATTAAAAAAAAAATTGCTTAAAATATTAAAAAAAATCATTGAAAACATTAAAATACGAAAAATAAAAAAGTAGAATTTTCTGAAAACTATAACCAAACAAGCTGATTGGATCTCTCCTACTACCCAAAGTTAGAGAATGATGTTTCACTAATTTTTCTATCAATTTTATAAATATAATAGATACATATCACTTCTTTTTTCAATTTTAAAAATCAAATATTGTGTATATTTTTCATGAATAATATTAGAAACGCATAAAACATCACGCTACAATTTTTCCACAATAATGTTAAGGGAATGCAACCGTTTCATGGAATGTACAATTGCACAGTGATGGCCATCCTCTTTGTTTTTTTTTTTGGTATTAAAATGGGGGCAATGACCATCCTCCTTTGTTGAAAGTGTTTCTCAAGGATTTTTATTTATTTATTTATTGCTAATCTTCTTGAAAACCATATGTTGTAATTTAAAATCATTTCAAAATGCAAAAATAAATAGTGTTATTATTTTGTAATTAGCTTATTTTAAATTGGTGATAAATCTTATTTTTTGGGTCGATCAAGCGTGAGTTCACACTCAACTTTTTTGGGTTTGTTAGTGGGTCTCCAGTGAGTAAACTATATGGGCCCCAATTGCTAAACAACAATAAATCTTAAAAGGGAAACAACAGGTACTGTAAGAAAAGGAAAAAAAAATTACAAACTTATGGGGTGCAAGTGTATTTGGGGTAGGGTGCAAATAAAAGGCTGTGAGGGTGCAAGTGTCACTTGCACCCCTCTATGAGTTGATAATTTTTTTTCTCAACTCCCACTTACATGTAGTTCCCCCAATCTTAAATTCTAAATTCTAAACCTTTGGAGTTAAATTTCATAATAACTTTTCATAGTTCATAATATTTTTGATAGCCAAAATATGGAAGGAAGCTCAACACTATGTTTGGGAAGTGCTAAATAAGCCATCTATTATTTTTTATTTATTTTTTCTATAGTGACATTTTTTCAAAATTATGTCAAAATTTTTTTATCCTTTTGTCTATCTTGTGTAAAAAAAAAAAAAAAAAAAAAATGACAAATGACAAATTGTAAATAAAATAAAATAAAAGCTGGAAACACCATAAATAAGCTGCTTGTTGATTTATTTTTATCACATCACCTCTCTATTTTTCTTCACCTCTATTTTTGTTTTTTTTTTTTCTGAACTTATTTGAAATTTTTTTTTAATTTTCAAGTTCATTATGTCATATAGAATCTAGAAACTTAAAATTTTTAAATTTATTTTTAAAAAATCACCAAAAATAAAAATAAGTCAAAAATCATCACACACAAAAAAAAAAAAAAAAGGGTTAACTCGAAACAAACGGTATGAGCTTCTATATATTTTTTCAACGGTGCTACGTACACACAATTTCTCTCCCTCACAATCTCCTGTATGAGGTGATAAGACAAAATGCATGTAAAAAAAAGTTTTGAGAGAACATTGGAATGTGAATCAACTTTTTAAAATTTTACTTGTCAATCATTCAAAAAGATTTCAAGAATAAATTGCATGGAAAAATTATTTTTCATAATTTTTAGCATTGCAAGTCCAGCCCTATATGTACGTGTGTTGGATAAAAGTGTGGTGAAATTATGGAGGGTCATAGCCCCTCTATTTCTGTAAACATTATTGTTTATCATAAAATTTTAAAAATATATATATCATTATATATATAAAATAGTCTCCCAGTGTAAAAAATATATACGTCATTCTTCTTCCATCTTGAATTCTCTTTCTATTTTACATCAAAAAAACTTATTCGTCCTATTAGAAATTGCTTCTATGATATTTAATTTTTTTTTTATGTATACATAATTTATATATCATAGATACATACATGTGTGTTAGATAGCAGATTGGATAGTCAAGTCGAATAAAGATACACCAATCAAACATAGACTGGACTCTCATCTATGTTTCACATTGCATTCGTGAGATTAGACTGTAGACACCCCATTTTGACCGGCCTAAAGATTTGTGCTCTTTCTTTTGATCATCCTATGATGAATAACAAGAATGTGTTTCTCACAAAATCCTCAACAAGAAAAATAAAATTTAGTTTTCTCTCAAAAACCTTACGCCCCATTTTGGCCAAACTATTTTAGACCTTAAAACCTTCTTTTCAAAATAATTTTTCAAATGTTTTTACGATGTTCTGAGGCTCCCATTTCGATTAAAATATTGCACTTTTTAGTAAACCGAGTAAGGACAAAGTGGAAATAAGTGGAAGGGAGGTGAAATCTTTGAAAAATATTTAAAAATATCTTCTTTATAGGTTTGGAGTTGAAGAAAATCGGAGAGGATGGAAGAAAATTGGTTTAGGAAAAAGATGAGCATCAAATCGTTAAGAAATAAATAATAGCCTTCACTAAATTAGGTATATCTCTTTGTACATTTGGAATTTAGATGTGAGGCCACCATATTGGAAAGTAAACTTCTAGGGCTTCAATCTAGACTTAAGAATCACCTAAAACTGAGTCGGATAAGGGAGGTATGCCCATTTGAAGTCGGGATTAAGAACAGATTTTGTTGACCCAACTTGAGATAGCAGCAGACCTATTTTTTTTTAGTTTTGGTTCAGTTGAGGCGCCCCATTGACCCATTTTCTGATCCATTCAATTGCACCCAGTCGTTCTCCATTATTTCCACTCACCCTCCATTATCGAAAGAGGTTTTAGCCTTGTCAAAAAGGATGAATCAAAAGCAATAAAGTCTTGAAAATGCACGCTGCTACAGTGACAATTTTAAAATATGAAAATCACGAGACGCCATAATGTAGTTGAAAGTGCATAAAATAGGGGAACATGAATTGTGAAAACTTTTAAACTCAAAACTACATGTTTCATGAACTTCTTCAATTACTACAAGCAAGAGAGCTGCTAGCTAACCAGGAAGTACGACACCACAATTGGAGCTCCTTTTGATGATATTTTTGTCTTTCCCCATGGAAGCTGCTTTCATTTCTTGGTTTTCGGCATCGCAAGAAACACGTGCCTGAGCTGATGGCAAGAAGCAACTAAAAATAGCTGAGAAAAGAACCATATTTTATATTGTTGTAGCTATTTTTTTCCTTAGATGTGTTAGGGAAAATCGATGTGATTCCCCACAAGTAAATCAATCAATGGGAATAAAAACTAATGCGGAAAAATTAAATCAGAAGCAACACAAGAATTTTTACGTGGTTCCCTCAATGTGAGGTACGTCCACGGGATCGAAATCCGATTCCACTATCAACCAAATAAGTTCCAAACGATTACAAACGAGACACTAATGGTCTCACAAAACCACCCTTAGAAGAATTCCAAATAATCACAAATAAACAAGAGGAAAGACCTCACCAAATAGATGAACCAAAATCTTCAGAACCAGAGTTGAAGAAGACCCAAAATAACGAACCAAACACCAACCGAAGATGCTTCAAAACCAAGCTTCAAAACAAACCGAAATTGAATGAATCTATCAAACTTCGGCACTGTCACCGAAAAACCAATAATCACCAAAGCTTGTTAGACCAAGTCAAACAAGAGCAAACAAGAGCAACCAACAACACCAAGAATGTTCAATTCTCTAAGCCACTGCCTCTAAGCCACTGCCGCCGCCCTTCTTTTCTTGGGGAAAATAATACACCAAAATATTATATTGTACATCTAGGGTTTTGTAATCAAACCCTAATTGTAACCAAATTGAATTGGGCCTCCACAAATATAATATATAAAAATATATTATACTAAACCAAGCCAAATTAAAATTCTTTTTCCAAAACCAATTGGGTCCCACACTCCAATAAGGAGGTATACCTAACAATTCTCCCCCTACCGACTTAGGTGGAGACATCAACCATACCCGCCAAAGTTCGACACTTTAAATGTTTGTCCCTTGACAAAGTCTTTGTCAACATATCTGAGATATTATCATCTGTGTGAACCTTTTCGAGTTGTAACAATTTCGAATCTAACACATCACGAATCCAATGGTATCTCACATCAATGTGTTTCGATCTCGAATGAAAAGTAGAATTTTTACTCAAGTGAATAGCACTTTGACTATCACAATAAAGCACATACTTTTCTTGCTTCAAACCCAATTCTTGCAAAAATTTCGTCAACCATAACTCTTCTTTGCAAGCTTCCGTAATAGCAATAAATTCAGCTTCGGTAGTTGAGAGAGCAACACATTTTTGTAATTTAGATTGCCATGCCACAGCTCCCTCTGCAAAAGTCATCAAATACCCCGAAGTAGATTTCCTAGAATCAACATCACCAGCCATGTCAGAATCTGTGAACCCATCAAGCATCGGCTTACCATCCCCAAAACACAAACACAACTTCGAAGTCCCTCGAAGATATCTTAGAATCCATTTTACCGTTGCCCAATGTTCTTTACCCGGATTAGAGAGAAACCGACTCACCACACCAACGGCGTGAGCAATATCCGGCCTTGTACAAACCATGGCGTACATCAAAGAACCAACTGCTGAAGCATAAGGAACTTTCAACATCTCTTCTTTCTCTTTCTCACTTGTAGGACATTGATTCGAACTAAGTTTGAAGTGACCCGCAAGTGGACAACCAACCGGCTTTGCTTTATTCATGTTGAACCTCTGAAGAACTTTCTCAATGTAGCTTTCTTGAGACAACCAAATCAGTCCCTCTTTGCGATCACGAACAATTTTCATACCAAATATTTGCTTTGCCGGCCCCAAATCTTTCATAGCAAAGGACTTGCTCAACTCCAATTTCAACCTGTTAATCATGGTAGAATCTTGACCCACAATTAACATGTCATCAATATAAAGCAAAAGAATAATAAATTTGCCATCCGGGAAATTTTTCACAAACACACAATGGTCCGAAGTGGTTTTAGAAAAACCATTATTCATCATGAAAGAGTCAAATTTTTTGTACCATTGCCGTGGAGCTTGCTTGAGGCCATACAAACTTTTCTTCAATTTGCAAACAAATTTCTCTTTCCCTTTTTCCACAAAACCTTCCGGTTGCTCCATGTAAATTTCTTCTTCAAGATCACCATGAAGAAATGCGGTCTTCACATCAAGTTACTCAACTTCAAGGTTCATACTTGCAGCCATGCCAAGTACAACCCGAATAGAAGACATCTTTACAACCAGTGAGAAAATCTCGTCAAAGTCAATACCTTTCTTTTACCCAAAGCCTTTCACAATGAGACATGCTTTGTACCTCAGATTCTTCCTATCATTCTTCAATTTGAAAATCCACTATTTTTCAGAATTTTCCTCCCTTTAGGCAACTTTACTAAATCATAATTCTGGTTTTCAAGCAAGGAATTCATCTCCTCTTCCATGGCCTTTTTCCAATCATCTTTCTTTGCATGCTCAATTGCTTCTTGGTAGCTCTCCGGCTCCCCTTGATCAGAAATCAACACAAATTCATTGGGAGGATACTTTCTTGAAGGTTGTCGGTCCCTTGTAGATTTCCTCAACTCAAGTTGTGGTGGCGGTTCTTGAGTTGGATGCTCTTCCTCAATTTCTGGCTCAACTTCATTAGGATTAGCATCATCCTCCACTTCTTCAATAGGTGGCTACACATCTCCCTCATTTTTATCATCAACTGAAGATGAAGGAGATGGATCCATATCAATGAGATCACTAGTTTTTGGCTCCGATTGATCACATTTGCCAAAGTCTTCAATTGTTTGGTCTTCAAGAAACACAACATCACGGCTTCGAATGACTTTCTTGTCGACCGGATCCCACAATCTATACCCGAACTCATCACGCCTATAGCCAAGAAAAATACATTGTCTTGACTTATTATCAAGCTTGGACCTCTCATCCTTTGGAATGTGAACAAAAGCTCGGCAACCAAACACTCTAAAGTGCTCATAAGATACATCTTTACCAGTCCAAACTCTTTAGGAACATCACCATTCAAAGGATAGCAAGGAGACAAATTAATCACGTCAACCGCTGTACTCATTGCCTCACCCCAAAAGGATCTTGGCAATTTAGCTTGTGAAAGCAAACACCTTGTTCTTTCCACAATGGTGCGGTTCATCCTCTCGACAACGCCATTTTGTTGAGGAGTCTTCTTAACTGTCTTTTGGTGCCGAATACCTTGGCTGCGACAATACTCATCAAATGGCCCAATGTATTCACCACCATTGTCTGTTTGGATGCACTTCAATTTCTGTCATGTTTCTCTTTCAACCATGGCCTGAAAATGCTTAAATACTTCTAGAACTTGATCTTTAGTTTTTAGTAGATAAGCCCAAACTTTCCTTGAATAATCATCAATGAAAGTAACAAAATAAAGTGCACCACCATGTGTTCTAACTTTTAAAGGACCACAAACATCCGAATGAATTAACTCCAACACATTTTCTTTTCTAGAAGCAACATTTTTATGAAAAGAAACTCTATGTTGTTTACCCGCCAAACAATGAACACAAGTTTTAAGATGTGTACCTTTCAAACCGGGTAGAAGCTCTTTCTTGAACAAAACTTGCAGCCCCTTTTCACTCATATGGCCAAGCCGCTTATGCCACAAGTCGGTAGAAGTATCATCTTCAAGTGCATTGACAACACCTTTACAAATTTTTCCTTGCATCGAATAAAGTGTATGAGTCTTCTTGCACTTAGCCACCACCAAAGAACCCTTTGTGAGCTTCCATATTCCATCACCAAATTTGTTGTTGAAGTCTTCATCATCTAGCTTCCCAGTAGAGATCAAATTGAGGCGAATGTCGGGAACATTCCTCACATCTTTAAGCAACAACTTGCAGCCCAAATTTGTTTCCAAGCAAACATCACCCATGCCGATTATCTTGAACAAACCTTCATTACCCATTCGAACAGAACCATAATCTCCTGCAGTGTAGGTAGTGAAGAAATCAACTCGAGAAGTCACATGAAAAGAAGCACCGGAATCAATCACCCAATTGCTCTCTTGGCCCACAAAATTGATACAATCATCCTCACAAACGACCATGAGATCATCGGTAGTAACTGCCGTTGTGTCTTCTTGCTTCTTATCCACACTTTTGTCACGCCTTTTCTCTTTATTCTTGAGCTTTCGGCATTCCCGCTTCATGTGCCCTTTCTCATGGCAATAATAACACTTAACGTCTTTCTTTGAAAGAGAACCATCTCTTGACTTGTCACGGCTTTGATCACGACCATGAGGAGTCTTACTCCTCCCCCTTGTTTTGCTTCGGCCTCTCACAACAAATGTTTCCGAATGAGAGGAACCCGCTGATTTTCTTCTGGTTTCTTCATTCAACAGGCTACTAGTGACTTGGCCCATTGTGACAACTCCATCGGGTGCCGAATTACTAACCGTCACAACCAAAGTCTCCTAACTTTCGGGTAAGGAACTAAGTAGCATCAAAGCCTGCAACTCATCATCAAAAATAATTTTCATAGAAGCAAGTTGGTTAACAATACTCTTTATTTCATTCAGATGTTCCGGAATAGGGCTGCCCTCTTTATATTTTAAATTAACCAACTTACGAAACAGAAAGGCTTTATTTGTGGCTGATTTTCTATCATAAAAACTCTATAATTTTTTCCATAAATCATGTGCTGAAGTTTCAGTGGCAACATGATGAAACACACTGTCATCAATCCATTGACGGATAACACCAACGGCTTTTCGATTAAGCCTCTTCCACTCATCATCTTTCATATCACAGGTTTGCCACTATCACCCTCAATGGGTCCATACAAGTCTTTACAAAATAATAGGTCCTCCATTTTAGTTTTCCAAGTTACCCAATTACTTCCATTGAAGCTAGACATGCGACCCACATTTCCCTCCATTGATTTACACAAATAAATAGACCCAAATAAACCGTAAGCTCTGATACCAGTTGTTAGGGAAAATCGATGTGATTCCCCACAAGTAAATCAATCAATGGGAATAAAACTAATGCGGAAAAATTAAATCAGAAGCAACACAAGAATTTTTACGTGGTTCCCTCAATGTGAGGTACGTCCACGGGATCGAAATCCGATTCCACTATCAACCAAATAAGTTCCAAACGATTACAAACGAGACACTAATGGTCTCACAAAACCACCATTAGGTGAATTCCAAATAATCACAAATAAACAAGAGGAAAGACCTCACCAAATAGATGAACCAAAATCTTCAAAACCAGAGTTGAAGAAGACCCAAAATAACGAACCAAACACCAACCGAAGATGCTTCAAAACCAAGCTTCAAAACAAACCGAAATTGAATGAATCTATCAAACTTCGGCACTGTCACCGAAAAACCAATAATCACCAAAGCTTGTTTGACCAAGTCAAACAAGAGCAACCAACAACACCAAGAATGTTCAATTCTCTAAGCCACTGCCTCTAAGCCACTGCCGCCGCCCTTCTTTTCTTGGGGAAAATAATACACCAAAATATTATATTGTACATCTAGGGTTTTGTAATCAAACCCTAATTGTAACCAAATTGAATTGGGCCTCCACAAATATAATATATAAAAATATATTATATTAAACCAAGCCAACTTAAAATTCTTTTTCCAAAACCAATTGGGTCCCACACTCCAATAAGAGGTATACCCAACAAGATGAAGTTGAAAATTCTTTCTGAATCAGAAAAGGTGAGAGAAGAAGAGTGATACAAGAGCAGAGTGGAGAGTTTAGCTTATTTATAGTGGAGAGAAAGACAAGAACTATGAATTTTTTAGTCAATGAGCTTGGAGAGCAAGGGAAACCAAATAGGCCACTACAGATTCATTCTATTTTCTAATGGCTGCTTATTGTTAAGTCAATTAGCTTGAGGAGCAAGATTTTCTTTTATTATTATTATTTTTTGGTTTCTCTCCCTGCTTCCTTCCAAGGTTCTCATAGCTAGGTTGATTGTAGTTCCGAAATATGAATACGTGATGTTTTTTGATATTGTGATTGGTGAAGAAGATAAGTAAGTGGGATATTGTATTGGGTGATTAAGGAACATGAGAGACATAATAAATAGTGATTGATAAGGGAGTATAACCACATAATACTCTAAGACTATTGTATAATTTTCCTCTGTGTGGACCTTTTTACTCGCTTAGAAAAGTATCATACTTCATTTTGTCTTTTTAATCAGGCTCCAACTTCATCAAAGACTTTTTAACATGGGTGAAACACTAATAAATCTTAGAATTTGATCTCGTAAACTATTTAATCCTTTTTTTTTTCCTTATTTACTCAAAGGTCCCATTAAAGTAGAAATTATAGAAAAAGGTAGTCACTTACATGTTTGGGTTTAATTTTTTAGGAATAAAAGTGAGTTTCTCTAAATGTAAAATTATACATTTGGGCAATCTGCACTATTAGGGGTGTAAATTTGGCTCGGGTCGGCCCATGTCGGCCTTGCGGGCTTTCGCCAAAATTTGGGCCGGGTTGGATAGGCCTCCAGGCCAGAAAATTAAGCCCAAGCCTAGGCCCAGGAGATATTCTAGCCTTGGGTGGGCCAATGGGCCTGGTCCTGGGCTCGGGCTTAGGCCGGGCTTGGATAGGCCTGAATAATTTTTTTATTTTTTTAATTTTTCCTACCAAAATTTAATTATTTTTCACTAAAAAATACACTAGGCCTCGAGCGGGCCGGGTCTCAGGCCGAGCCTTGAATGGGCCTTAAGCGGGTCAGGCCCGCGGGTCAGGCTAGACTTCAAAATGATGGCCCAGGCCCAGGGTCTTGGGTTGGGCTCAGCCTAGGCCCAAATGGGCCCAGGTTCAAACCGGCCTAGTCCTGGGCCTAGACGAATCGGGCCCACCCCGAGCCACCCATGGGCTGCGGCCATTTTTACACTCTTACGAACTATAGAAGTTTTGGATTTTTCCTCCTTATAGAACAAATCCTACATTACGAACAAAAACGTAATACTCGAATATAACACTTCAATAACGTAACACTCCAATGTAACATACTAAAAAAAAAATTAGTGTACTTTTCCCAAATGTAACAACATAACACTCAAAAAAAATTCCTTAGTATACTTTTCTCAAACGTAACACTCCAATGTAACACACACAAAAAACTCCTTAGTGTACTTTTTTTAAACATAACACTCCAAACAATATAATCCCAAATGTAATATTCCAATATAATATACTCTAACGTAACACACACAAAAATACTAAAAAACTCATTAATGTACTTTTTTCAAACGTAACACTCACAGTTTGAAATTATGTATTTATCCAAAACTTACTAAGGAATTTTTGTACTTCTTTTAGAATGGTTTGAACAGTCCCACATCATTTTTTTTTGGAGTATTACATTAGAGTGTTACGTTCGGGAAAAGTATACTAAAGAATTTTTTTGTGTGTTATATTGGAGTGTTATACTAAAGAGTTTTGTTTGGAGTGTTATATTTGAGTGTTGTATTTGGGAAAAATACACTAAGACTTTTTTTTTTTTTTAGTGTTACATTGTAACGTTACGTTTGAGTGTTATATTAGAATGTTACAATTTAAAATTATATATACATTTGACATTTGTCCAAAACTTACTAAGGAGTTATTGTACTCTTTTTAAAATATTTGAAAAATCCCGCATCCTTTTTGAATGTTTAACGAATCCCATATCATGCCATTTTTATACTCCTTTTGAAATATTTTTCAAATAAAAAAAATTCTCATATAAAAATTCATCCCAAATTTGATTCCTATAGATTGTGTACCTTATCTTTCTAGCACAAAAGAAAAAAAAAAAAAGGGAAACATAATAGAAATAAGGGTATAATCATAAATCTAATTTTCAAATAATATAATAAATCTACATTTTCAAAATCAATTAGACTAATTAGTCTATAAAAAAAAAAATTGAGATTAAATGAATCATCATTTTTTATGATGGAATTTATAGGTAAATTTTAGTTTCAACTTTATTAATTTTTGTCATTTGAAGACTTTTCTACTTGATTTATTTTTCCATCCTGACACACTGAAAATAGATAACATATATATTATACTTCACAAATTATAAATATATATAAATCACCAATAAATCTCAAAATGTGATCTTATAAACAGTTTAATTCTCCTTTTTTTCTTATAAAACCCAAAGGTCCTATTAAAGTGGAAATTACATAAAAGGATAGTCATTTACATGTTTGGGTTTAATTTTTTAGGAATAAAAGTGATTTTCTCAAAATGTAAAATTATACATTTGAACAATTTAAACTATAGAAGTTTTGGATTTTCTATCATTTTAGAACAAATCCCACATTATGAACAAGAACCTAACACTCCAATGTAACACTTTAGTAACGTAACACTTCAATGTAACACATTAAAAAATTCATTGGTGTATTTTTCTCAAACGTAATACCAAAAAAAAAAAAAAAAAATTCTTTGACGTATTTTTCCCAAACGTAACGCTCTAATGTTAAAAAATAAAAATAAAAAAAATCTTAGTGTACTTTTCCCAAACATAACACTCTAATGTAACATACTCCAATGTAACACTCCAATGTAACACTTTAGTAACATAACACTTCAATGTAACACATTAAAAAACTCATTGGTGTATTTTTCTCAAACGTAATACCAAAAAAAAAAAAAAAAGTTCTTTGACGTATTTTTCCCAAACGTAACGCTCTAATGTTAAAAAATAAAAATAAAAAAAATCTTAGTGTACTTTTCCCAAACATAACACTCTAATGTAACATACTCCAATGTAACACACAAACACTAAAAAAATTCTTTAGTGTACTTTTTTTCCAACGTAACATTCACAGTTTGAAATTATACATTTGTTCAAAAGTTACTAAGGAATATTTATACTCCTTTTGGAATGGTTTGAAGAATCTCACATTCTTTTTTTTTTTTTTTAGTGTTACATTGGAGTGTTATATTTACGAAAAGTACACTAAGAAAATTTTTTTTTTTGTATTACATTGGAGCGTTATGTTTGAAGAAAAGTAAACCAAAGAATTTTTTTGTGTGTTACATTAAAGTGTTTTGAAGTGTTACGTTTAGAAAAAGTGTACTAATGAGTTTTTATATGTTACATTAGAGTGTTACACTAAGAATTTTTTTAGAGTATTATATTAGAGTGTTACATTTAGAAAAAGTACATCAAAAAGTTTTTTTGTATGTTACATTAAAGTGTTACACTAAGGAGTTTTTGCGTATTATATTAGAGTGTTACATTAAGGGAATTTTTTTGTGTATAATATTAGAATGTTACGTTTGGAAAAAATATACTAAAGAGTTTTTTTTTTTTTGTGTTACATTGGAGTGTTACAATAAGAAATTTTTTTATGTGTTACTTTAAAATGTTATACTAAAGAGTTTTTTTGGAGTGTTATATTGGTGTTATGTTTGAGAAAATTATAGTAAGGAGTTTTTTTTATGTATTACATTAGTGTTACGTTTAAATATTAATTAATGTCAATGTTACAATAAGGACGAATACTACAAAAAAGAACGAACACCACACTAATAGCACCACAAATGGGATAACATCATCCACTTACAAATCACTCTACTAAATCCTCACCCAAAAAAAAAAAAAATAGAAACGTAAAAACCTACCTTATCCACGCACATCCAATATTAGGAAAAAAATTCAAACAAAATCACACACAAGGGCAAACAAGTAAACTTTCAAATCCCAAATCAAGGAAATATAATATACCCAAAATAAAAAGGACTAATTGGTTTGAAAGAAAATTTCTAGGACTAAATGGAATAACTTTTCTCCAAATAAGATTTATGAGTAATTTTTCCTATATATATTTGAATTTCACGCTTTTGAGAAATTAGATCTTAAATTTTTAAAAAGAGATTCTATTTGCACAATGTAAATCTTTTCCGTACACACTATTTAACTATTAAATTTATATGATAATAATATCTTCAAGTAAAATGACTATTACGGACAATATAGGTGTATATGTATTCATTCAAGTAATTCACATATAAAAATACAAATTTCTCTTCACACACTATCACCTATACACCATATCTTTTGAAACAAAACTCTCTACCAACACTCATCTAATACTGTTCAATTTCATCATTATAATCTAACAAATTGCAATCGTCATCTTTGCTATTATTTCTTTTCCTTTCCTTTATTTATCTATTATTATTTTTTTGAAACAGCAAAAAAAATATCTTTATTAATGATAATCAAAGAAAGTACAACGACATAATCTTCATTACGCCATCCGTTCCAAAATAATAGTCCCTTTTGAGAAATCAAACTTTTTTTAGTAGTACAATTATTGCCTTCAAAAAAATTAATTTTTCAAAATTACCCTTTGATAGTACATTTTTTGGGGAATATCAATGTCATAATTGTACTTTTTATGTTGTTAATGAATTTAAAAGAAAGGCAAAATAAGAAATTTATATTATTTTTGTACTTGATTTTTGAAAATAGACTAATATTTTGAGATAATAAAAAATGGAATAAGGGACTAATATTTTGGAACAGGGGAGTATTATTTTTCAAACTTAAAACATTATTGCCTTTGAAAATTTATGGCCTTAAAAACATTGAAATCAACATGTTATGAAGATCAACAATGCTAGAGGGCCACAATTTTTGTGGCCACAATGGCTCAAAACTGCCAAAATATCTGATTTCGGGGGATATTTTGTATGCAAGGGAACTTAATCCCTTAAGGCTTACACTCTTGGACACACTTGGACACCCCATCCTTGCATGCATACATCTCTTTTTCTCTCCCTCAAGAGTTAGAATACTTGCCTCAAGCTCAAAGACACATATCCATCTCTATCTCTCTCATTTTCTCTCAAGTTTGGTTCCATTTCTTCATCATCATCAAGCTCCACCACCACCACTCCATTTCCAGCAGCAAGGGGGGCTTTCCAGCAGCTAGAAGGTATCCATTCTTCAAGCAAAAGGCAGCCAAGACTTGTCTACAAGGGTAAGCTTCCATTTCCCTCTTTTGTAGCCTTTTCTTGCCTCATTTCTTAAGCTTATTGTTTTGGGCTCCGACCTTAACTGAAACTAGGTCTATTTTGAGCTATTATTCATGTTTGTTCAAGGGCTCAACCCTGTTTGAGCCCTCTATGGCACACTTGCTTCAATATCATCTTGTATGTCAATATTTTGCATGCTTTTTCTAGCCTATGAGTGATCTGTTTTCGAGCATAATGTAAACTGTGAGTGGGCCTATTTTGAACCCCTCTTCAACATTTAAGAAGGGCTAAACCTTGTTTGGCCTCTCTATCATGCACTTGCTTCATAATCTCTCATATTTACCGTAAATTTGCATGATTTGTTTGACCTACATGTAGTATGTTTTGGAGCATGTCATGAACTGTTAGTAGGATTATTTTGTGTCCCTCTACAACATTGTAGAAGGGATAAACCTTGTTGGGGGTCTCCATGTTATACTTGTCATTATACCCCTCTTTGGCCCCCATTTTTGCATGCTTTTTTAAGCTTATCTAGCTTCTGTTTTCGGCCATCATCAGAACTGAAAAGATTCATACTTTGCCCTTATTGACATATTTCATTAAGGGTCTTTTCTGGTTTGATGAATGTTTGGGGTACCTCATGTTATAGCCTTATGTATCCTAGTTCTTGCATGACATTTTTAGCATGTTTTCATACTGAGTTGGGGGATGTCATCTACTGTAAATGTTCATATTTTTAGTCCCTCTTCAATTTTTTAGAAGGGCACTTTTTCATTTGGGCATCACATGTATCACTTGCTTCAATACCCCTCTTGCGTAGCCATTTTTGCATACTTGCTTAATACTATGTGTGCTTGCTGTTTAGCCCTTTTTTATGACTGAAAAATGCTTGTCTTGGGGCTGTCTTGCTACTGTATTTTCATTCCATGTCCATATTGTGCATGCATTGCATAGCTATAGGCCATTTCGGGCGCCTAATATTGCATTTCGGGATCATTCCATGCTTCGGGTGCACTTTAGCCGTCTTTTGGGACTGCTTTCCCCCATATTTCAGTGCTGAAATTCCATTGGCATGTTTGCATATCATTTTCTATGTCATCTCATGCCTTAATGCCATTGCCTCGGTTTGCGTGCCCGTGTGCACGCATTTCGAGGTATCTCATTTTCATCTCACGGCCTCCCGTGTGAGTAGGGCTGAGGCTCTCTCATGTTGGTGTAAGCCCATATTGCATCGCATATCTCATTTTAGTCCTGTTGCATTCCGTATGCCATTTTCTCGGTTTGCGTGCCCGTGGGCACGCATTTTGAGACATCTCATTTTAGTCTCATTGCATATCATTTCCATGCCATTTCATGCCTTATGGCCATTGCCTCGGTTTGCGCGCCCGTGTGCACGCATTTCGAGGCGCTTCATTTTCATCCGTCGGCCTCTTATGTGAGTGTGGCTGAGGTCCACTCGTGTTAGTGTAAGTCCAAGTCCAATTTGCATTGCGTATGCCATTTCATGCCTTAGGATCATCGCCTCGGTTTGCGTGCCCGCATGCACGCATTTCGAGGCATCTCATTTTCATAGCATTGTGTATGCTAGGATTGTATTTTAGTTGCATTCATGCATGTCATGCATATTGCATCGTGTTCGGGATAGGAGTTAGCCCGGGCACGGGAAACGAGGCGCGTTTCGTACTCCGAGTGACGGAACGGGTCTCAATTCCCAAGTCACCGACACTCCGGATTATCCATGATGGAGTTAGGTTTTGTTGTAGCATTCATTTGCATTCATTCTATATTGAGTTGTGCAAATCGGCTCCTCGACCATCATGCATCGAGATGCGTGATTGGTGGTACGAGGATCGAGGCATGCATATATTTGTGAAATACATTGTTGTGCCTCTTTCCTGCTCTCTGTTGCAGCATATCAAGAATCAGTAACTTTTCGGAGTCTGGCACGCATTTCGAGAAACATTACAAACAGAGGCTAATTGGGGCATCCCAGTGGATTTTCGAAAAGGCAGCCCAGCATACATCATTCAGCGGAAGTGAGGCAGCCCCTGGCTTGCATGCCAGTTTACAGTTTTTCTTAGTTAATTTGTTAATTAATTAGGAATTTGTATATTATTCGGACTGTATTATTCTTTCATTTGGGGCTGTATTATTTATTCGAACCCTCTGCGCGAGGGCATAATTGTAATAAGTGTGGGTGAGTGTGATGTATGTCTTCCAACCCCCACTTCTTTCTTCTTCTTTCCCTTTATTTACCTGCTTACGATGGTTAGATATAGGGCATATTTCAATTAGCATACAGTATGACAGCATGTTTGCATCATTCATCTGTTTTGCACGCACCGGGCTCAGCGCATCATACAAACTGCATTTGTATTTCAATTCCAAATTGAATACGTGTTAGCTGTAGCATTCCATATGCCATGTTTAGAAAAGCCGAGCATGCTATAGTTGCATTATTGCATGTGTTGCATTAGGCAATTCTGTATAATTAGGATCATGCATGATTTCTAATCAATTTTTGTTTTTGGCTTGGAGTACTCGGTGAGTTTTATGCTTTAGCATCCTTGCATGCGTGTGAGTGTTGCCATGAATAGCATGCTTACCATGAGGCTATATGCTTATATGATATAACTGTCTTGAATGCCTGTGGGTGGAGGCTGAGTTATTTGAAGTGGAACAAATCATTGACTGTTTGTTTTAAAGCCCACTAGATAGTGGCAAAATCATGTTTTCTAAGCCCACCTGAGGGTGGCAAATCCACGTCTTAGCCTACATGCGGGTAGCACCATCAAACTATTTTTAAACAAACAAACATGAAATGTTTTGTTCCAATTCAGGCGACTCAGTCTATACTTGTTTGCTGCGAGCATCACATAATAACCTAGGCTAATAACCGGAATAAGAACTCACAATGTTTTCAAAAACAGATATCATGGTTAATAGAGGCCGGTCTTTGACCTGGCGAGCGGGGGTGCTCACGAAGTGACCTTCCCTAATCGTACTCAAGTTCCCGAGCCGAAGCAACTTTGGTGATGACGGACACGTGGCCTTTGGCACCGAGTCAGGGTTTCCTAAATTTCCCATTAAAAAACATTTAGGTGGCGACTCTGTATCTGGCGAAGCAGTCCATGTTTGGCACTTCTTTCAAAAAATCTGTCTTCAAAAACGATTTGCCGGATTTGGACTCTTTGGTTCAAGATTGAGAACCGTGACATTTGAGTCCTTCAAACTGTAGTGACCCAATATCGAACCAGAACCCGGGGGGGGGGGACTCACACTCCCTTTCGCCCGGGATGCGTTCGGGGACGTCTATAGTTTCTGGCGACTCTGCTGGGGAGTTAGAGAACTTGACTCGAACTCATGATATCTGTTTTTTACTACACTTGTGTGTTTCTTTGCATTGCATTTGCATTGGTGCGCCTAGGACATCGTGTTTGCCATATGCCATTCCCGAACGATTTGCCGGAGGCTTGTCTTGTCAAGGCATGTCCATAAGGCTGATCGGCTCTGGGCTCTGACAGCATAGGAACACAAACCCCGGTTTTACTGGGGCACCCTTTTTGACCATTCGACCTAGTGCATATTCGGATCCATAGTGACCATTCCAAACTAGGACAGGTTGCTTACCCGTTTATAGGTTGTTTGAAACCGCTGCGTGCGTAGTAAAACCCTAGTTCCTGACAAAATAGGACAGGGAAACCCTTACCCCAACATAGGGGTGTTTTGGCTCTCACTTATCTGTTATGTGCTTTAGAGTGCGTCTCTACAGGAATGCATGTATCAGTCTATGAGTTTGGGCATCAGGCCTGCGGGCATCAGTCAGTATCTGAGAATCAGTTGTTTGCGGATATCAGATTCAGTTTTGGGGAACAGTGATACAAAACAGTGATCAGTGATTGAGGACAGTGTATTTTCAGCTTTTCAACTGTGTGTTGTATGCCCGACTGTGTTGTGTGTTTTTAAGCTGTTATGCTGCCCGTTTATCTGGTTATTTATTTCCTTTTCGCTTTATTATCTTTTTGCTAGGAGCAGTTTTTAGCACGATTGCTTCCGAACCAGTAGGTACTCCCCAAGCACTTTGGACACGAGGTCGCCGACTCAACCGATCCGAGGATCTCATTGACGGACATCCAGTGTTCCACTCCCTACCCTCAGTTGCCAGAAGAAGGTCAAAGAGGCGTAGTGTGTCAGAGCAGGGACTACCAGGACAGAGGGCTACTTTGACAGTAAACAGCCAGGTTGAGATTTTTGTGTCTGCCATAGAAGTACATTTACCGGTCATCCAGATGGAACAGCAGAATACATCAGTGGTAGAGGCGATGATGCGCCAGATGCAAGAGAGCATGAGACAGATGCAAGAGGATGCCATCCGCCAAGCGGAATTTTCTAAACAACAAGCCGCAGTCATGGCCCAGCAGGCCGAGCTGATTACTAGGCTGCAACAGCAGAATGCAGCGTCTGCTTCACATCAGGCTCCTCCACCAGCACTCCACTACCCGAGCAGCGCCTACTGGTCAGAACACCTTGCCGAATCCTCCAAATCCTCAGAATACCCTCGCGAACACCCAGAACACCCTACCCAATGTCCAAAATATCCAAGAGGACACCAACCTTCTAACGGGGCTGGCTCCGCCCCCGCTTCTGCCTCAACTGTCCAAGAATCTTACACCCAACCACCCGGACTCTCCATTCGAGTTCGAGATAGATCATACAGCTCTAAAACTGAGTAAGCTAGAAAAACTTTTCAAGAAATCGCAGGGGGTGAAGGCCATCCCAGACATCGAAGATGGATACACTGATGTGGCTGTAACATTGCCAGACAGATTCAAGATGCCACAGATTGACCGTTTGATGGTCTGGAGATCCCATGGTCCATCTTCGGCTATTTTCAGACATCCTGAGACCAATGGCCTAACCCGACCACAAAAGCTTTCCTTGTTTGGCCGAACTTTGTCGGGGGTGGCGGCCATCTGGTACGCAAAGTTAGAAGATGATGAAAAGAAACTGGGACGAGATGGTTGAGGCCTTCGTTGCGCCAGTACTCGTACAATACACAGATCGAGATTACAACATGTGATCTCGAAACAACGAGGCAGAAACAAAAAAGATCTTTCTCCGATTTTGTAACTCGGTGGAGAGCAAAGCATCGATGATGACCTTGAGGCCAACAGATAAAGATCAAATTCGGATGATTGTACGCAATCTCCAACCGAAGTTAGTGCAGAAATGATCGTACTCCCCTTTCCCACCTTCTCAGATTTACACGAGATGGGGGTACAGATCGAGGATGCAATGAAGCAAGGTTGATCGCCAGGACCGGGAGCAGCCCCGAAGGACATTCAACCGTAATAACAACGCAGGCCCGAGTGCGCTGCAAACACAAGGACTTCTGAGGTCGGTATGGTCACCACTGCTCCCCCTTCCCAACCAAGGCCCGCAGCGGCCACACCCTTTTCCAGTACATCCGGGAGCAGTACCCAAGCCTCAAGATTTCAGCCCAGAGGCCAAAGAACCTTCACTCCACTATACATGCCTTTGTCCAAGCTCTCGGGGGTTAATCAGAAAGAAGCATCTGACACCTTAGAGCCGAGGCCACTACCAAATCCACTCCCTCCCTCTCATGACCCAGCAAAGTACTGCGCGTATCACCAACAGCACGGTCATGACACCGACCGTTGCTATAGATTGTGTCATGAAATCCAGGATCTTATTGACAAGCAGGTGATCGCGCCTCCCGAAAAACCCAACGTCACAACAATCCTCTCCCACCACACAACCAAGCCCCCTCACCCCAAAAGAGTCAACCTCATCCAAACTGGGTCGTGTCCTACGATCCTAGTATCTATATTACTCCCTCTCACCTACCCAAGCCGGAGGTGATCCTTCCTGTCTGCACTGACTTGTGCATGATGGACATCTCCACAACCCAATCTAAGCCAGTGGTGGTGACCACCGAAGATGAAACGGGGCAGGTTTCAGAGGAGAGCAGAATTGTTGAGTCTGGGATGGAACAGCCTAGGAACTATGCTGGAAGAGCCTATGATCCAAGCGAATACATCTTATCAGTGGGCCAGTCTAAGCTGAGTGTGGGGCTGCCAGAAAAAGCTGAGCTGTGCATGATTCGGGGGGACGGACTTGAACAAGGGGCAGATGATCTGACAACAGTGGAAGGGGACTTTGCCAACTTCCAGTTCTTCAACAACAAGAATCAGGGGATGCTGCAATCAACTGGTTCGACTATGAGGAGTCGGCAGAAGTTGGGTGGCTAGATGATCAGCCAGACGTTGCAGAATTTCAATCAGAATAGGGCC
>JAPPVO010007688.1:0-28020 GCA_030407325.1 Camellia japonica | reverse complement strand
CAGCATGTTGTCTAGGTCATTAAGGATGTAATTCCTGCAAAAAAAGTCAGAATGCTTCCAAGCATCCACCGCGGCAACAACTTGCCGATCACTTTCATCCTCTTTAAGTACTAGAGCATCTTCATAGAGAAACCGGACAAGATGAAGAGTTGTCAGATAGAACAGCATTTTTTGCTGCCATCTCTTAAACTCTGTACCGTTAAATATTTTTGGTTTCTCGCCATGATTCACAAGAATTTAAATAGGGTTTTGGGTAACGACCGGTGTTAGTGTAACAACCAGATTGGGGATACCAGTTTCAGTAGCCATCAAATCTGATTACAAAAATCAGAAAATAAATTAGAAGCAATACAATTTTCTAGTTACAAAAACCAGAAAAGAAAATCAGAATTTTGAATACAATGAAGAAACGGATCTATCTTAAGATTGTAAGTCAATCTTCACTACATTCGAAGAATAAATTAAGAAATGAGATTCTATTTGATTACTAAAATCAGAACAGAATATAAACAATAAAAATAAACAAAACAGATCCTTACTTTTCTTATAAAAACAAAACAAAATCTGGAGGAAAATAAAAAAATAAATAAACAACCTACTTATAGTATTACTTTCTAAGAAATTCAAGTTCTCGGAAATTCAATCAAGTCCAGTGTTCAACACTGTTTCCTTAAGACATACTCGTTCTTTCCATAGTACTTTCAGAATGTGGACGTCTATCTCCTAGGATAAAATTATTGATGACAATTAGTAGCAGTACTACAAACTAAATGTCCAACGAACACACTTTGTGATTATACTTTTTCTTACAAAAAATTTATGTAGCAAAATCCAGGAAGCAAAAGGAATAACGAAAATTGAGTGAAAAACCACATGGAGGACTTGTCTATTTATAGGAGACTTGGTGGCTATTCAGGACAGAGCTAAATAAGTAAAGAACTTGTTCGGGACATATTTGAATAGGTAAAGAACTTATTCGGGTTGGATTTGAATAGGTAAAGGACCTTTTTGGGTTGGAAGGAAAGGTGCATTGGACTAAACTGCCAATGTTCAGAAACGTTGGGGTCCTTTGAAATTTATTTTGAATTTCAAACCAAAATTCAAATTCCAAACGATAAGAAATTAGTTTTAGAAAAATAAAATTCAAATGTTTTTGGCCCAAAAAGATAAACATTGGACTACACAAACCCAACCCAATCTCACACCTCGCACCTGCGCTAAAGCCTGGTTTGGGCGGGCGGGCGGCGGTGCGCGCACGTGTGTGGTAGTTTTTGGGTCCAATGGATCAAGGCCCACTTTTCCCATAACCTCCTCCTCCACAAAACTTGGGTATCCCTTGGGGCCCTCTTCAAGATGCAAACTCAAGGCTTATAAACCCACACTAAGTTTGCCCACTCAAACAATGTGGGACAAGCCTTTTCTCCACCCCTTATGGAAACCTCACCAAAACACCATTTACATGGAGCTCATTTTGGCACTAATTTCTCATTCACCTGATAATGGTTTTGAGCAACCAAATATACAACGTGAATCGTTACGCAACAAAGAATGTATTGCCACATAGACCCGCCAACGACACATGGGTCTCACTTGAAAAAATAGACCAAAATTTTAGAAAAAACTGTTTTTCCCAAAATCATTTATTACAATTACCATATGCTAATTTGCCACTCACACTTTCAAAATTTTTTAACATACTAAATTTTAAAGATTCAGATGGAGATACTCTTATTATTTGAACTAGCTGAAGATACCTTACTTTACATGACGTGGGGTTGATGCCAATGTGAGATCCATTAATGGTTGGCTTCAATTAATGTATAATTGTTGAGCACAATTGCAGAAAATGGTATAAATTCAAAATAATTGTAAAGAGGTAGAAATATAAGATTTATGTGCACAGTCTAATGCGTGAATTGCCTATATTTTCATGACATCATACTTATTTTGTATTAATACCATCTTTTTGCAATTATCTCTAATTATTTAGTAGTCAAAATATTATGCGATATTATTTGCATGATATTTTAAATTAATTATGTAATGACTTTTTTTTTTTTTTGAGTGAAATATGTTGATTTAGTTTTGTTAAATAGATAGGAGACAAAAACGACTTAGTAAATTACAAGTTCTCATTAATTGAGAACACTAAATATATAATGTCACATGATATTGGTTGGCATGTACGACAGTGACCTTATTGTTAAGCCCTTTTTAATTATATGAATGTACCCTTATAATTTGACAATGTACACATTTGATCATAAATTTTATATTTTGACAACTTATACATCTGACCACAATTTTTTTTTTTTTTTTTTTGGGACCACCTAATGCAACTTTGGGATCACATATTCTTGTTGTGCCTTGAGGCTTGGAAGGTTTGGTCAAATTTGCTGCAGTAGTGGAGATTATGTTGGGTTACACCTACTACAATAGAAAGTGTGTGTAGACCGCCCGAACTCCGCTCCGCGCGCGAGGGTACGAATTATAGTTCTAACTACTACAGTTCGAACTCCTGTCACGGTTCTAAATCTAATCTTACAAAGTGCAATGTAAGACTGATAAATCACCAAAGAGTTTAAATCTAGCAAATCGTTTTGGAAAATCGATTTTAATCAAAAAGCGCCAAACATGGACTGCTTTGCCAGATTACAGAGTCGCCACCTAAATATTTTATTTTTGAAAAATTTAGGAAACCTTGACTCGTGCCTAAGGCCACGTATCCGTCATCACCAAAGTTGCCTCGGCTCAGGAACTTGGGTACGAGAGGGGAAGGTCCTGAAATGAGCACCCCGCTCACCCGATCAAAGGATCGACCTCTACTAACATGATATGTGTTTTTGAAAACACATGTGTTCTTATCCCGATTATTAGCTAGCTTACTATGTGATGCGCACAGCATACAAGTATAGACTCAATCACGAGAATTGGAACAAAACAACTCATGTTTGTTTTTTAAAATGGTTTGGAAGTGCTACTCGCAAGTAGGCTAAAGCGCGAATTTGCCACCTCAAGTGGGCTTAAAATAACATGATTTTGCCACCTCAAGTGGGCTTAAAACTCACAATCATCGAATTGTCCCAATTCAGGCAATCAAGCCTCCACCCACAGGCATTCAAGCAGTTAAGCATATAAGCAAATAGCCTCATGGCAAGCATGCTATCATGGCAGTCACTTACACACATGCAAGGATGCTAAAGCGTAAACACTCACAGTGTACTCCGAGCCAAAACAGAAGCTAGTTAGAAATCATGCATGATCCTAGCTATGTTAAGATGCTTAATGCAACACATGCAAAAATGCAACTAAAATAGGCTCGGCTATCTAGAATGGCATATGAATGCAACACTTGATAACATGCTGTTAAACACGTATTCAAGTAAAGTGTATTGAAATACAATGCGGTTTGAATGATGCGCCGAGCCCGGTGCATGCAAGACAAATGAATGATGCACGCATGCGAAACATAAGTATGCTAATTGAAACATGCCCTAAAACTAACCATGAAAAGCTGATAAGTAAAAAGGAGAAAGAAATGGGGGTTGGAAGACATGCATCACACACACGAACACTTATTACAATATTTGCCCTCTCAACGGAGGGTCCGAATGAATTTAGCCAACTAGCTACGCTAACTAAGCTAACTATTACAAACCAACTAATTAAGTTACAAAACCAACTAGGTATGAAAAGCATCTAAATTAGGCTGCCACAGCTCTGCCTTGAACAATGAAGGATGCATGCCCGGTCGGGTCCTCCCGGAAATCCACTATCGTGCCTTATGATGCCTCTGTTTGCACACTTTTGTACTTCTGAAAATTGTGCCAACTTCCAAGATGCTTCTGATTCACCTTAGGAACATGCTGAGGGATGGTCGGCCAAGAGGAATGGCCACGGCCACTTCTGATAGCCGATCGGCAGCTTTGGTGGCCAGTCGGCAGCTTTGATGGCCGGTCGACCACTGCTTCCTGCAATTTCTTCTTTTGCTGCAGTAGAGCACAAACAAAGGCATGACAGTGTATTTACAAGGAATGTGTGCGCAACCACCCTCCCTATCATTTCTCAAGCTCAAGGGAGTGCGGTACTCGACTCTCAGGCCACCAACCGAGCATCGCAATGCACAATGGCCGAGAAGCCAAGTTGCACAAGTCAATGTCAATGAATGCACACAAATAACACATAAAGGCCTTAACCTCTATCATGATTGATCAAGAGGGTCAGCAACCAAGAAACGCAACATGTTTTATCACTCAAAGTACAAAACGTGCCACATTCCTTGTGTTTGGATCAACGCTCGATCCAAACACAATGCAACACATACAACATGATCAACCTATCAATGCTAATGGCATGCACAAGATTCTATCATGTGGACAATGCATGCATGGCATGTTTGAAAGCTAAAGCATCAAAGCAAGTAAAGAGCATCATACAAGAGGCATGCAATACAATGCTCAATAGACTAAACCAACCCTAAATAGTCCTCATGCATGCCAAAATAATGGCCAAAATGCTCTAAAATGCTAGCATTGAAAGCAATAAAATGCTAGCATTGAAAGCAATAAAATGCATGCTCATGCATTGGCCCATGAATAGGGCATAAAGGTGCAACTCTTAAGAGCACTTAAAAAGTGAAAAACATGGAAGTGTGATAACACTATATGCTCTGAAATTCATTCCAAATGATGCCAAAACATGCACATATGACAAATAAAGCATGCTAGGAGACTCAAAGCTTAAGGCTAGCAAAGGCATTTGTACCATAGCCCTATCAAGCAAGCCCCAAGGGGCCAAGATGACTCAAAACAGTCCCAAGACAGGTTAAAACAATGCTAGAAACATGCTTGAACATAGCCAACATATGCTACAATGGGGGGGCATAAAGCATGACGCATGCAAGGCCAATGAGCATGATTACACTATACCTACCAAAACCGAGCATGAGATGACTTCACCAACAAAAGTCAGAGTTACAACATGCCAAAATAAAACCAAAAACACACTGAGATGGTAGCCCAAAGGCTTATGCAAGCTAGCATACAAATTGGCTCATAAGTGAAACATAAAGCATAACCCTCCAAAAGCATTTAAAGAGTGAAGCATGGGAGAGTATGACTACACTACACACACTGAAATCATGTTAGAGATGAGGCCAAAGCATACAAACAACTCAAGTAAGCCATGCTAGAGACTATGAAACCCAAAGCAAGTGAGCAAGATTGCACTATGGCTATACAAAGCAAGGCATGCATGACCAAAACAACTTAAAACAGAGCTTAAGCATGGCAAAACATGAGTAAAAGCTTACTGGAGTGGAGCCAAAATCATGCTAAAATGATGGTCCAAAGCATGATGCATGTTAAGGCTATAGAGAGGATTGCACTACAAGTGGAAGGAGCATACAAGAGGTAATCAAACCAAGCCAAAACAAAGCTATACCATGTTAAAATAAGGCCTAAGGCATGCTGAGATGGAGCCAAAACATGCTAGAAGGAGATGCTACTTTGATGAGCCATCAACACAAGCACACAAGAGAAGAGGAGGGGGGACAACCCCCACCCATTTGGAGTCTCAAAACACACTTTCCACCACTGAAATTCCTGTAGAATTCAGTGGTTAAAAGGCCAAGAGAAGGTGATCACGAAGGCCTAAAAGGATGGCATAAAACAAAACAAAACAAGGCACAAAAGGGGGTAGACCACCCCCAACACCAAAGAGGCCTTAAACAAACACTTTAAGCACTTGAAAATGAAGCATTTACAGTTGAAAGTTAAGCCAAAAGAAGCATGAAAAGATGGCTAAATAAGCAACTACAACAAAGCTTTAAGGAGGATAAAGGTTCACCTTTGAAGAACAACTTTAGAATAACAACTTCAGAGGCAAAAACCAAACCAAAACCACTGAAATGCAACCTCCAAGAACCTCAGCTCAATAGTGAAGGTGTTTCACTAGGTGTTTGGGTGCAAAAGTGTGAAGAAAAACCACTTTAAGGCACAAACAACACAAATATAGAGAGAGAGGGAGAAATATGGAGAGAGAGGGATATGTATAGCCTTAATGCAAGATTTCAAAACCCTGGAGAAGGGGGAGGGCCTCCCCTTATATAGAAAAACACAAGCTAAAGCTTCCTTGACAAGCTAAAGCTTGTGTGAATCCATCCATACACGTGTATGGAGGATACACAAAGTGATTAACAGCTGGCACCAGCTAGAAGAAAAATATCTGCAAAAAAAGGAGCCTCAACCAAAAAAATGGCCGACCGGCCATTAAAGGTGCCGACTGGCCATCAGTGATGCCAACTGGCCACCACTGATGGCCGATGGAAAGAGGTCTTGGCCGATGAGCACAGGGCCTGGCCGATGGGTTGTAGGGCTGGCTAGCAGGCCTCTCCCTTCCCTAAAAACAAAGTCACAAGCTCTTGGTCCACCACCAACCACAAAACAGACAAGTTGAGAGACTCCAAGGCAAGGCACACAGCCGAGACCTTCAGGAACTCAAAACGAACACGAGCATGGATGATCATCGAGTGTTCAAACGATGACGTCCAAGTTTTGAGGACGGTCAAAAATGAGGTGTCTACAGTGTGCTACTTTGGTGGTTGGGAACAAAATTCAAAAAGCTGGTAATGAAGATTTGGAGGCTTGTACCAGTTGCAATGATGTGGTCAATTTGGAGGTTAAGAAACGATTGTGTCTTCAATGGTTGCTAGCACAATATAAATGAGCTTGGTGAAACAGTGAAGGTGAGGATTAGGTTGTAGGTTAAATCTAATCTGACTAGTGTCCTCTATTCAGTGCATTATATTGTGAAAAATCTTAATCAAATTAGGCTATGTCTTTGAAGTAGTTGTCTGTGTGTGGTTAGTGTGTGGTTAGCTTGTTTGTTTTGTGTAGTTTTTGGTTCTTGGGGGTGTTTATTGCTTTGTCTTGGTTCGTTTCTCGCCAACTCTTGGTTTGGTACTATCATATGATTGTGCTAGCTTCTTAGAGCCAACCTAGTTAGGATTTGGAAGTTTAGTTATGATGATATTTGCTTATTCCCTCTTTTATTGATGTAATGTCCTTAAAGCATGTTTGGTACGATGGAATGAAATAAAGTGGGAATGGAATGAGAGAAAGAATGGAATACAAGGTTGAATGGAATGGAATGCCCATTCCTATTCCCTCGTTTGGTTGCCAACATAGAATGGCATAGGAATAGGATCATAATTCTCATTCTTATATTTGGCTATACTTATTAAACTCATGGAATGAAATAATTTTGTATTATTTATTTATTTTTTTAACAAGCTAGTAACAAATAAATTAAAAATTTATATAAATCATGATAATACTAATAGTTGTGACAGTGATGGTGTGAGTCATAGTAGTGGTGGTGGTAGCGGTGGCGATGACGGTGACGACGATAGTGACAACATCGATGGTGGTGATAGTAATGATAGTAGAATGGTGGTAGTAGATTGTTGTGGCCTTAGTGGTGGTGGTAAGGTGGTGTTGTGGATGTGGTGGTGGTGGTGGTGGCGGCCAACAGTAGTGGTGGTGGTAGTTGTGGCGACATTAATAGTATAATAGTGGTAGTATGGCGGTGGCGGTGGCGGTGGCGGTGATAGGAGAACAGAATGGTGGTAGTAGTTAAATAACAATATTTTTTAAAAGTGCCCACAAAAAAAAAAAAATTATGGTAATTCTATAATCACTGCTGAAAAAATGACATTCAGCGGCGTTTAAAAAACGCTGCTATAAGTATAATAAACGTCGCTAATTCTTTTTGTGATGTTTAGTACCAAATGCCAACAATGCAACCGTCGCTATAGCTTTATGGCTTTTGAAAAACGTCGCTATATTATTATAGGCAGCGTTTTTAAAAACACCGCCAAATGTCCCACCCTAACAGTATTATGACGTCACTATAATTTTAGCGACGTTTTCAAAATGCCGTCATATCTTTTTTAAAAAACTGACTGTTAACTTTAGAGTGTAGGTGGTGTTTTGAAAAACGCCGTGATATCCTTTTTTTAAAATAAATAAATATAAAATTGTGCTAATTTTACGTGATTGAACTAAAAAAATACCTGTAATAAAACTGAATAGCACTAATGTGAAATAATAACTCCCATTAAAATAGTAAATGCAACATTAATTCACTTTTCCATTCAATTTAATATCCAATCACCATTACCCACAACATAACATATCCACAAATGATGTTTTAACATTATCCACAAAATAACATATCTAAAAATTGAATTCATAATTTTCAACCAAAAAATCAAATGGTTCATAAGCAAAGGACCTGATCCTTGTTGTATTTAACAATAATGTTTTTATGTGTGCAAAACACATGCTTCTTGTTATCACTGTTCTTGTCAGGATGCAGCTCACCAACAAAACTGATAACATCAACAAGATGATAACATAAAGCATTGAATTAAACATCTAAAAAGACTCAAAAATTAAAAATAAGTTTAATAATACAAGAAGTACAATACAAAAAAAAAAGTGAGAAATTAAAAACAATGTGAGACAGTTCCAAATATATGTTTGAAAATGTCAAAAGAAACTTCTTGTCAATCAAAAACAACAATATAAAAAAGCTTGAGCAAACATGGTGAATAATGTGGGTGTATTATAACTCAGTAACATGGAAGTCAAGGATGCTTGGCATATTCCAAAAATGCATTTTGTCGCATGAAAATAATAGTTTTGCATTCTGTCAATAAAAAGAAAATTTATCAGGAATGAGCAAGGGACAACATCCAGCTGGCAAGATCACCCAATATACGCCACCATGTGTTTGTGTAAATCCACCTTCATCAGCATTAACTTGGATTGCCTCCAGCTGCATATCAAAGTATATGAGAAAACATCTAAATGATGCAAAGCCGCAAGAAAACCAACACTTCTTCAACAGGAGGATCTCAAAAAAATTGCAAATGCTGCACAAATATTCACCAAGAAAACCACCACTTCTTCAACGAGTTCCTCTACAGTGTAGGAGCAAGTTATTAATGGAAATTGGATTGTTCAAGGTTTCTATGTTTGGTTGCATAATCATTTTTATCATTAAAGAAGGCAACTCAGAGTTTTTGGGACATCATTTTTTAATCATAAACCCTTGCATATCAGTGTATTGCCCTATCCAGACATAGATGAGATCCATTTACAATATCAGAGTAATGTCTTGAAAATATTCCATTTTTGGAAGTTAATAAGTTAATGATATCATACTTCCATAGATGAGATCCATGTTTGGTTGCATAACCTTCTAAAAGTGACATACAAAATAATCTTCTATAGGTATCCCATATACTAAAATCATTGAATTATGTTATTTTTATAACAAAACTACAAAAGTAGAGACTTCCTGGATCAGTTGATCAAGACAACCAGAGACCATAAAAAGTACAGTATGCAAATTAATGCTATAAGTGCCCTAATTAAACACTTGTTTGAATTAAACAAAGTTTATAATTCCAAAATCTCCAACATTTGACAGCTTCAAAACCAATTTGATCCAAAAAGCCCCCCACAAATTTGATCAATGAGGTACACAACATACCCACCCACATGGAAAACACTTACTTGCTCTTCTATGAACTAATAAAGGAGTTGAAAAACAAACATTTGTATCAAATGTAGATATAATGTGAGTCTAAAAGGAAAATAGGTCTTTAATAAAATGTGATTTTGGTTTAAACATAAACCTTGTACCCCCTTTGAACCAAAACCTTATTTTTTCTCGCCCGACCACTCAGAGAAGAGCTGGCTAACAAGTGGCTGGCAGGCCATGTTTACCGACAACGGATATTTTACAGCAGCCAGTTGTCCCCATGTGCACGCTTTGCACCAGCTGTCTATTTGTTGATATTTCTGATGTGAGGATTTTTTTTCTTCTATAAATACAAGGCCCCCCCTCATGGTTTGGGGTTAGAAAATTTTTCCAAGAGCTATAACTAGTCCAACACATTTCCCTCCTCTCTTGCAATAAACATACACTATACATATACCTTCTAAGCTTAAACTTAAGGCTTTTGCTGAGGTTCTTAAAGATAATTTCAGATCATAGAGAGTGTCAAGCTTGTGGTTTGTCAACCAAAAAGAACACCCTCTCTTTAATGGGGTAATCTTTGAACTCTTTAACCATCTTTTCTCCCTTTTTTTCTTATATTTTCATACTGATTTCAAAGTTGTTTTTAAGCTTAAAATATGATTTAAAGTCACAAAAAGAGGAGGGGTAGTCACCCTTCCTTAGGCCTTGTTCCATAGGTTGTTGCTTTATTTTTTTTCTACTTTGTTTCTTTTGGTTTTGGCCACTTTTTTTTTTTTTGGGGGGGGGGGGAATTTAGGGGCTGTTTAATGTGTTTATTTAATTTATACTTCGAATATTATACTTGTGTTTTTGTAAGTCCTCATAGGTTTGGTGTATAAGCCATAGCTTCCAATCCATTTGAATTGATAGTCTTTCTTTTCTCTTTTTATAGCTTTCATGTACATATTCATGTTATTGTAATCACCCACTTTTCATTCAAAATCTTCAACCTCCCTCCTTTCTTTGTTTCTTTTGATTAAGAGTTGTATTAAACAAAAGATTGCCGCTTAAGGCATAAGAAAGAGACCCCTCATACTAAATGGCTTAATTTCTTCGGAGGTTCATTACTGGGGCATTACATCTCTCTTACGCTAAGCATGATCTTTTGTTTGACACTTCCCTTTATCGCTGGTGCATTACTTCTAAAGGACTAATTTTTTAGTTAGGCCCTTCGAAATCATAAAGGAAAGATTCATTATAACTTATTATAGAGTTTGTATTTGGAGTCATTATCGCTCATTTCGGGTTTGACTCCAAATTCATTATTGCTTCTAAATGAGTTTGATTCCTCCTTTGTAGTTTCCCCCATAGAAAAGGGCTCGAAGAGTTCATTTCTCGGGTCAAGTGATGCTTGCTATTCTCTATTGCTTTGGTTTAGTGGGCGTAATCATCACCTTTGGACAAAAAGGAAGAAAAGATAAGAAAGTAGAAAGGTAAAGTAAAAAGTCTAATAAAATTGGAGTAAAAAGGGGTAAAAAGATAATAAATTTTGGTTAGGTTCAGTTGGACGTTATACTGAACCTATTGCATCTTAGATCATACATACTATTTCAGTGATATTCGATGATTCATGAAGCAAGTCTACCCCATCTTTTGAGATAACTCCATGATAGGAAAGAAGTATTGTCTATTTTTTGTTTCATCTATTGAGCTCTTGTCCTATCGTTTCTAAGATCATCACGCAACAAATTTGCGATGATTGACGATTTGATAATCGAATCTACTCCTCTCTTGATCATCTTCATGACAAGAAAGGGCAGAGAGGATAAACATCTCCTGGAAACACTCTGTCTTGCTCTGTTTCAGCTCTGTTGTAGCAGGGTATTCCCCAGAAACAGTGGCCGGCCGGCCATCATTCTGTATGGCCGACCACTCTCTTAGGTCGGCCGGCCACCAATTTTTGTACATGCAGTGGAATTTTTACAGTAGAACAAAGCAGGTCCTGAGGCCAAAATAGAACAATTTTCTTACTGTAAACAGAGTAGGTTCTAGTAGTAAACAGAGAGGTTTCCAGAGGGTGTTCTCGGTTGTGCACATGTGGTTCCTCGCCTCCCCGTTCACGTCCATTATATTAATAGCTTTTAGATTTGTATGTTATAATTAATCAGTTGCTTTGGTTTCATTCGAATTTGTAATAGTTAATTAATTAATTAATTCAATTGTGTTGTAATAATTAGTTATTTAGGACATTCATTCGGACCCTCTTGTGCGAGGGCAAACTTGTAATATTTGTATGTCTTTCAACCCCTATTTCTTTCTCCCTTTTATTTATATGCTTACCATAGTTATATATAGCATCATGTTTTTGCTTCATATCCTTACCATGCCTTATATCCACTTTTGCGTGCATTAAAATTCAGTTTATCACGTATAATGCTCTTACCAATTCCTAAATGATTATGTGCGCTACCTCATGCTTTGAGTTACTTCACATGACATGTTAGTAGTCGAATTTATGAGTTGTATTTTGTATGTGTTGCATTAGTCATTTTTCATATAGGATCATGTATTTTTCTAAATTGCTTTCTTTTTCTTTAGCTTACCTCGAAGTACTAGGTGAACATTTTTACTTTAGCATATTGCATGTGAATTTGTGTTGCCATGTCAAGCATACTACCATGAGGCTACGTGCTTATTTGAAATACCTCTTTGAATGCCTGTGGATGAAGGCTATTTCACTTAAGTTAGAATAACTTTGATTATTGTACATAGAAGCTCACTTTTCCTTTGAGTAGCACATATTCAAAAAACTCTTTTCAAAAAGCATGAAATCAAAGCAATCCAAAATAATGACGTGGTCTATACTTGTTTGCTTCACATAGTAATGTTAGTATATTAATAATCAGAACATGAGCATATAATGTTCATAAAGTTCACATCATGATTAGTAGAAGTCGATCTTTGATCAGGTGAGTGGGGTGCTCAATTCATGACCTTCCCTTCTCATACATAGGTTCCCGAATTGAGACACTTTGGTTATGACGGACAAGTGGCCTTTGGCACGAGTCACAGGTTTTTTTAATTTCTCAAAAATATTTAGGTGGCGACTCCGAAATTTGGCAATACAATCCATTTTTAGCATCTCTGATGATTAATAGATTTTCTAAGATTTGCCGGATTTGAACTCTCATTCTTTTTTCTATTTTACATTGCACCTGTGAAACCAGATTCAGAATCACGGGTATCCGAACTGTAGGAAAATCACATCCGAGGAGGCTAAACCCCTCCAAGAAGCGCGAAAAACCAGCTACACCTAAATAATTATCCATTATGATTTTTATACCCTTGTACACTCAGTAAAATATTTCTCACTTTGTTATGTGCTTATAGTTGTTATATATTTTGAGGTGATGAGTGTGACACCCCCAAATGTTTAATTTAACACTGCGTAAAATAATAATAATAAATGAATAAATAATAATAATAATAATAATATATTTAATTGTATGTGCTTAAATGTAATTAATTTTAAACTAAGAATACTTATGTGTTGCGGAAAAAAAAAAGAAAAAAGCGAGATGAAATATGTAATTACGACAATTTAAGGGCCATAAGGTAATAAGGCCTAAAATGATGCATGAGTTGTCCCTTAGAGATATTCATGAATTAGTGAATCTACTTAGAATCAGTGAATTTACTTAGGGGATAAAAATGTGATGAGGTGGCGTTGCTATAAGCAAACAACGTGTATCTACCCAAGCAACGTAGGAGGTCTATCCCTAGGGTATTTGAAGCAGTTATGATAGGAAATGTGGTATAAATAGGAACCTGAACTTACAACTTGAGAGCAAAAGGAAAAAAAATAAACAAATAAATAATAACAGTGATGGTAAGGAAGGTGGTAAACTAAGATAGGCGGAGGTGAAAGGCTCGTAAAAGTAGAAGAAATCTATATTAAGGTGAGTTATATTATACATTGAGCCACCATAATATGTTTTATATATGTTTTGAGTTACCATAATATATTTTATGAATTTTTTGAGTTACCACAAATTTCTTTATATAAATTATGTTTTATGGTTATGTTAATGTTTCAATTACGTGGATTATTTTCTAAACTTTATTTGTTTAAATTGAAACCCATGGATATGTTTATTTAAATTTTAGAAAATATTTGACAATAATTTTATAAATATTTGTTTTGAATAAGTACCACCACGAAGGTCCTATGCCTTGGGGACTTAAATAATTACTGGCCCTCTGAAGTGTCACTTTAGTGACCCTCTGACAGTTCCATGCCTTGGGGGACTTAAATAACCTTTGGCCCTCTGATTAGTCACTTCGTGACCCTCTGTCTGTCATGGATCCATTGACCCTCTGTTCTGTTCTGTACCGTGGTTATAATTATTTTGTTTATATGATTTTGTGTTATATGTCTGTTATTAAAAATAATTTATTCGAACCAAATTATTCATCGTTTAGCCTAAATAATTATCCATGGTATTTTTATACCCTTATGCTCTCAGTATAATATTTCTCACTCTGTCATGTTCTTATAGTTGTTAAAACCCCCTTTCAGATGAAGAAATTTAAAGAATGATGGTTTTACCCTGTGGATTAGAACCTCAAATTTGATATGGATATCATATTCTTTTTTTTTCTTGTAATCATTATCTGACTGACGTTACATCGTTACATAAATAATAATTTCTATGTACGCTTCAGATATTTATCTACATCTTTTATTTTAATCCATTGCATTATTTAATTTAATTACTTGGAATTAATCTAAGAAATTTTAGAATTAGCTAGTTGCGAATCCAGCCCTGGTCACTAGGATGGGTCGTGACAAAAGTGGTATCCGAGCAATGGTTTAAAAAAAAAAAAATCTTACCTTAGTCCTTATGGTCTCACCTTAGTCCTTATAGTGGTAAGTCTTTTTTTAGTTCTATAGCTAAGTTGGGCATCTTGTGGTGCAGGCAATGTCAGAACTTAACTTTGGTGACTCTTTTTGGTACGGGCCTGATCCCTCGGACGTTGAAAGAACTTTTGAAAATAATAATTACATTCCAAACTTACCAGAGAAAATAGGTGATTCATAAGCAATAGTTAGGCAAGCAAACCCGACCTTTAACCGACTTATGGGCTGACCAATATACTTAAGGGTTGTCCCCACAGAAGTAGACACACAGTGGTGGAGGGTTGACGCTATGAGTACCTTAGACAGGTTTTTAGGACCTACATAGGTAGTAGGCATGGCCCCGAGTTAGGGATATCCTCGTTATTTAGTGGCACCTTTACCTTCAGAGTTTATGGCTCGACGAGGAAATGTCTTCTTAAGTGATCACAATCAAGCAAGAGTCCCTCCCCCTCAAAACCTAATTGATACTCAGGCAATTGACTTTGGTGACATTACGACGTATGTGGAGGTACCTATGCGTATCATAGGATGACAGCTGTGGGGTTATGAGGCAGGTGTAGACACCCCATTTTTGACCAACGTCACCGATTGAGCGCTTGGTGATATGGCATATTGTGCTCGTTCTGAGGTTTCAGAGTCTCGGCTGCGAGCCTTGCCTCTAGACTTCCGGACTCTTTTGTACTTTGCCTCGGTTCGCGAACCAAACCCAGTTTTCTCTATTTTCTATTCCCGAAGGGAGGGAGAGGTCTTATAGACCATCTCTCAGTGGCCGTAGGCTACGTTTCGTGGTCGTAGGCCATTTTCTCCGTTTGGAGCCCGGTTCCCGGTTTTTCGGAACTGTCGGCTGTGTGCCTCGGTTCGGGACCGCTTAACCACCTCCGTTTGCTCCGGTTTTTGGTACACACCTTATTTCCTCCCTTTTGAGGGACACTGTGGTTCGAGAGACCAACTTCGTGGTCGAACACCACCTCCGGTGCCTAACAGCTTGTTTTCAGGGCCTCGAACTGTGTGTTTTGGCCCCCGAACCTCCGTTTTGCATCCGTTTTGGGTCCATTTTTGGCAGAGACCTTATTTTCATTGGTATGAAGCTTGTAGAAGGGTGGGAGGCCAGCAATTGTTCTGAGGACCAGCTTTATTCCTTCAACGCTCTCCGTCGCCCGTTTTTCTCGCTAGAAAGCTAGTGTTGACCACCCCTGGGCCTTTTTTTGGGCCATCAACCACATATTTGTGTTGTACACACCTGGGAGGCCACCAATATGGCATGGCCGGCCATTAACCCTTCCTGACCCTTTTGAACCCCTCTGAAAAGTTGGGTTTTCTCTCTCCTGGTTCACTTTTTCTGGGTTTTGACCACATGGTTGTGTTGTACACACATGGGAGGCCACCAATATGGGTGGCCGGCCAGTTTTCCTTGATTGAACCTTTTGAACTTGGCCGGCCGGCCACCTGGACTCTCTGAACCTGGCCGGCCATGCTCCCCACACCTTGTTCCTTCTAGCTATGCCCTCCTTTTCCCCTCTAGATTCTGTATCTGAGGGGGGAACTTTTGGGGAGGAAATTTGAATTCAATTTTCCCCCCTTTTTCTCCACTCTTGTGCCTATATAACCAGACCCTCCAGCTCCATTTTGGAGGGTTACAAAAATTGCTTTGAGCCTCTTGCATTAACTCTCCCTCTCTCTCTACTCCAAGCCTCAAAACCCCAAAGTTCTTGCACCAATCCATAGCACCACACCTCCTCACTCCATTCCAGCAACTTGGAGTCCATTTCTAGAGGCTAGGAGCACCATTTCTTAGACCAAAAACTATTGAAGACATAGGCTACAAGGGTGAGTCCCATTTTCCCTCTTTTGTGCACTATTTTGGTCTATATCTTAGCTCCTTGTGCTTATATTTTTGGGCTCCGACCCAAACTGGAAATAGTCTTATTTTGAGCTCCTTGTCATGTTTGATTAAGGACTTTTCCCTGTTTGAGGCTTCCTTCTCACCCTTTGTGTTTAAACTCTCCTTTAGGCCTTTTTCTTGCATAGTATTTTAGGCTTATTTGTGAGCTGTTTTGGACTTAGTCATAAACTGTAAAATATCTTGTTTTGAGCCCCTTTTCAACATTGTTGAAGGGCTCTCCTCTGTTTGAGGCCAGAAGCTATCACTTGCTTCTTTATCCCTCTTTTAAGCCTTTTTCTTGCATGAGAGTTTAGCCTCACTTGCGTTTATTTTCGTGGCTTAATATAAACTGTAAAGTGCCATATTTTGATCCCCTCTTCAACTTTGTTGAAGGGCTCTTTGCCATTTGGGGCCGGTTGCTGTCCCTTGTCTCTATTCTCTCTTTTAGGGCCTTCTCTTGCATGTTGTTTTAGCCTTATTTGTGTTCATTTTTGAGACTTGTTGTGAACTGAAAAAGGCTTGTTTTGACATCATCTTCGTGTTTTATTAAGGTTCCATTTTTTTTTGAGGTCATATGCTATCTTGTATGCTTGGTTGCTTCCCATTTTGAGCCTTACATCCTAGCCCTTGTTGCATGCTTTGTTTGGCCTTCTAGCCACTAAAATCTAGTGGATTTTCAGTGGCTTGGCTACTGTTTTGAGCCTCCAAATCAGAGGGGGGTGACCCCCTCTCACCTTGACTTGTTTGGTGGTCATTTCGGCCTTCCAAAGAGGCCCTATTTTGCATGCTTTGTTGACTGATTTTGGGGCCAATTTGGTGAGTTTTGAGACTATCATATTTGATTTTCAGAGTTGGTTTGGGGTTGCCACATGTCCATCTTGTATGTGCTTAATAACCCCTTTGTATGCCCTCCAAAGAAGCCCCTCATTTGTGCATGTGTTAGCTTCATTTCAGTGGTTATTTAGGCATGTTTTGGCATGTTTAGTTCACTGATTTTTTCTGGTTTAGTGAGATTCCATGTGCTTCATATACGTGCCATGTAATCCATGTTTGATAGTCAAAATCGCATGCTATTTTAGGCCATCTTGCTAGTATCTTTTGGCCATGCTTTGAACTAGAAAAGTTCATGTTTTGGGACTTCCTTGACTATGTCTTCATGCTTCATGTTCAAATAATGCATGCTTTGTATAGCTATAAGTCATTCCATGTGCCTAGTTTTGAGTTTCGGGGTTCACCTCATGCATCGGGTGCCATATTGCCATGCTTCGGGGCTGTTTAGCATCATGTTTTAGTGCTGAAATTTGCATGTTTGCATACCATGTTCCATGTCTTGCCATGCTTTGGTAGAGTGGCATTCGTGTCTTAGGTTCGGTCCTCGGTTTGCGTGCATGTGTGCACGCATCTCGAGTGTCTCATTTTCATCTAATGGCCTCTGATGTGAGTGTGGCTGAGGTCCACTCATGTTAGTGTAAGCCCATATTGCATTGCGTATGCCATCTTAGTCCTTTGCATTGCATGTGCTAGGTTGTATGTTAGAGCATCGTGCATGCCATGTTACATCATGCATTGTGTATGCCATTTCATAGTATTGAGTATGCTAGGGTGTATGTTAGTCGCATTCATGCATGTCATGCATATTGCATTGTGCTTGGGATAGGAGTTAGCCCGAGCACGGGAAACGAGGGACGTTTTGTACTTTAAGTGACAGAACGTGTCTCAATTCCCTGTCGCTGATACTCCGGATTATCCATGATGGAGTCTAAGCCTTGTTATGTTTTCATGTGCATTCATTCCATATTGAGTCATGCAAATCGACTCCTTGGCCATCATGCATCGAGATGCGCGATTGGTGGCACGAGGATCGAGGACTACGCTCCCTGCAGAGTAGTCAAGCATACATATGAGAAAATACATTGCCATGCCCCTTTCCTGCTCTCTCTCTTGGGACTTCACGCAATATTCCGGGCTCAGTTGTAAACAGAGGCTAATCGGGGCATCGCGATGGATTTCCGCGCCAAGCAACTCAAACACGCATCATTCATCATCCGGAGCAGAGTTGAGGCAGTCCCCTAGCTTGCATGCTAGTTTACCATTTTCCTAGATTAATTTGTTAATTAATTAGGATTTTGTATTTATTCGGACTGTAATTATTCATTTGGGACTGTATGTTATTTATTCGGACCCTCCGAGTGAGGGCAATGTTGTAATAAGTGTGCGTGAGTGTGATGTATGTCTTCCAACCCCACGTCTTTCTCCCTTTTATTTACCAGCTTATGATGGTTAGATTAGGGCATGTTTCAATTAGCATACAGTATGATAGCATGTTTGCATTCATTCATCTGTTTTGCATGCACCGGGCTCGGCGCATCATACTAACTGCATTTGTATTTCAATTCCGAGTTGAATACATGTTCGCTGTTGCATTTCATATGCCATGTTTAGAATAGCCGAGCCTGTTATAGGTTGCATTCTTGCATGTGTTGCATTAGGCATTTCTATATAGTTAGGATCATGCATGATTTCTAATTAGCTTTTGTTTTGGCTTGGAGTACTCGGTAAGTTTTTACGCTTTAGCTTCCTTGCATGTGTGTGAGTGACTGCCATGATAGCATGCTTACCATGAAACTATTTGCTTATGTGATATAACTGCCTGAGTGCCTGTGGGTGAAGGTTGGGTTATTTGGATTGGAACAAATCATCGACTGTGAGTTTTAAGCCCACTAGATAGTGGCAAAACCATCTTTTTCTAAGCCCACCCGAGGGTGGCAAAATCTGCATTTTAAGCCTACTTGCGAGTAGCAAACCATCTTTCAAAAACAAACATGAAATGTTTTGTTCCAATTCAGGCGACCCAGTCTATACTTGTATGCTGTGCGCATCACATAGTAAATCTAGGCTAATAACCGGAATAAGAATGCATAAGGTTTTCAAAACTCGATATCATGATTAGTAGAGGCCGATCTTTGATCGGGCGAGCGGGGGTGCTCACGAAGTGACCTTCCCCAATCGTAGCCAAGTTCCCGAGCCGAGGCAACTTTGGTGATGACGGACACGTGGCCTTAGGCAAACGAGTCAGGGTTTCCTAAATTTCCCAAAAATAAAATATTTAGGTGGCGACTCTGTATTTGGCAAAGCAGTCCATGTTTGGCACTTCTTTCAAAAATCTGTTTTCTCAAAACGATTTGCCGGATTTGGACTCTTTGGTTCAGATTAAGAACCGTGACATTTGAGTTCTGAACTGTAGTGACCCCAAAATGAACGGAACGGGACATCATCCCTCCCGGGGCGTTCGGGGACGTCTACAGTTTCTGGCGACTCCGCTGGGGATTTAGAGAACTTGACTCGAACTCATAATATCTGGTTTTGGCTACACTTATGTGTTTCTTTGCATTGCATTTGCATTGGTGCGCCTAGGACACCGTGTTTGCCATCTATTATTCCTGAACGGTTTGCCGGAGGCTTGTCTTGTCAAGGCATGACCATAAGGCTGACCGGTTGTGGGCTCTGCCTGTATGGGAACACAAACCCCGGTTTTACCGGGGCACCCTTTTGACCATTCGACCTAGTGCATATTCGGAATCCATAGTGACCATTCCAAACTAGGACAGGTTGCTTACCCGATATAGGTTGTTTGAAACCGCTGCGTGCGTAGTGAAACCCTAGCTCCTGACAAAATAGGACAGGGAAACCCTACCCCAACATAGTGGTGTTTTGGCTTTCACTTATCTGCTATGTGCTTTTAGAGTGCGTCTCTACAGGGAATACATGTATCAGTTTACAAGTTTGGGCATCAGGCCTACGGGCACCAGTTCAGTATTTTGGGATTCAGTTTACCTGAGGGTATCAGATTTGAGGCTGAATTTTGGGGCAGAATTCAGTAGAGGGCACAGTCATCTTGCTACACTCGTATCTGTTTTGGTGAAGTTGAGCTGAGGTGCTGTCTGTTTTCTCTTTTGCTAGGGGTAGTCCTGGAACCATAGCTTCAGAAGGCTTCGATATCCCCCGAGGTTCATCGAACTTGTGCTGATAGACTTTGTCGGGTCAGAGATTCAGTTCAAGGGTAATCAGTGTTCCTTTGCCAGAGGCAGGGTAAAAGGGCCAGTCAGGCACAAATCACCAGTTCAGCAGTGTAGATACCCCATTTTTGACCGACCTTAAGACTCAGACGTCACCGATTGAGCGCTCGGTGATATTGCATATTGTGCTCGTGTGGAAGTTTCAGAGTCTCGGCTGCGAGCCTTGCCTGCGGACTTCCGGGCGCTTTCGTGTCTTGCCTCGGTTTGCGAACTAGGCTCCGTTTTCTCTGTTTTCTCTTCCCGAAGGGAGGGAGAGGTCTCGTAGATCATCTCTCAGTGGCCGTATGCTACGTTTCGTGGTCGTAGGCCATTTTTCCCGTTTGGAGCCCGATTTCCAATTTTTCGGAGCCGACGGCCGTGTGCCTCGGTTCGGGACCGCTTAACCACCTCCGTTTGCTCCGGTTTTTGGTATACACCTTTATCCTCCATTACAACACTTTGAGGCTGTTTTCCAGAGGCTAGGAGCTCCTCTTCTTGGTCAAAAAGCTGCTGGTTCATTGGTCTTCAAGGGTAAGCTTCTTTCCCCTCCTTTTTGTTCCTATCTTGCTCTATATCTAAGCCTTTCTTGCAAGCATTGTTGGGCTCTGACCCAAACTGTAAATAGTCATATTTTGAGCTCCTTTTCATGTTTGATTAAGGACCTTTTGTTGTTTGAGGTCTCCTACTATCACTTGCCTCTTTAACTCTCTTTTAGGCCTATTTTTGCATGGTATTTTAGGCTTACTTGTGAGCTGTTTCGGACTTGGTCATAAACTGTAAAATGTCTTGTTTTGAGCCCCTCTTCAACTTTGTTGAAGGGCTCTCTTCAGTTTGAGGCCGGCAGCTACCACTTGCCTCTTTATCTCTCTTTTAGGCCTATTTTGGGGGGAAATTTGAATTTCAATTTCCCCCCCTTTTCCTCCACTCTTTTGCCTATAAAACCAGCAGCTCCAGCTGCATTTTAGGGGGTTAAAAAAAGTTTTGTTTGGGAGTCTTGCATTAAAGCTCTCTCTCTCTCTCTTCCAAGCATCAAAACCTCTCAAGTCCTATACCATTTTACACTACAACTCATAGCATCACACCTCCAACATCCATTCCAGCAACTTGAGGCTGTCTTTCAGAGGTCAAGAGCTCCTAAACCTGGTCCAAAAGTTGTTGAAGCTTGGTTCTACAATGGTGAGTCCCATTTTCCCTCTTTTGAGCCTATTTTTGCATGCTTTCTTAGCTCTTTGTGCTTACATTTTCGGGCTCCAACCCTAACTGAAAATAGTCATGTTTTGAGGTCTTTTTCATGTTTGATTAAGGGTTCTTCCCTGTTTGAGGCTTCATACTACCACTTGCCTCTTTAGCTCTCATTTATGTCTCTTTCTTGTATAGTATTTTAGACCTATTTTTAAACTGTTTTGAGCTTGGTCATAAACTGTAAAGAGGCTTGTTTTGAGCCCTTCTTCAACATTGTTGAAGGGATCTTCACTGTTTGAGGCTTCCATCTGTCACTTGCCTCTTTATCTCTCTTTTGGCCCTATTTTTGCATGCTTTTTTAACTCATTGTGCTTGTATTTTTGGGCTCTGGTAACTGTAAATAGTCATATTTTGACCCACTCTTCATGTTTGATCAAGGTTCTTTCATTGTTTGAGGCTTCCTTTTTGCTCTTTGTGTTAAAACTCTCTTTTATGCCTTATTTTGTATAGTATTTTAAGCTTTCTTGTGCACTGTTTTGGGCTTGGTCATAAACTGTAAAATATCATGTTTTGGGCCCCTCTTCAACATTGTTGAAGGGCCCTCCTCTGTTTGAGGCCAGAAGCCATCACTTGCTTCTTTGTCTCTCTTTAGGCCCATTTCTTGCATGATAGTTTAGCCATACTTGTGTTTGTTTTCGTGGCTTATTATAAACTGTAAAGTGCTTCATTTTGAGCCCCTCTTCAACTTTGTTGAAGGGCTCTTCACCTTTTGGGGCCAACAGCTGCTACTTGCTTCTTTATCTCTCTTTCGAGGCCATTTTTGCATGTTGGTTTAGCCCTATTTGTGTTCACCTTTTGGCCTTGCTTAAAACTGAAAATATGCTTGTTTTGGGGCTTTCTTGATTTTTTCTTCATACTTCATGTTCAAATAATGCATGCTTTGCATAGCCATAGGTCATTCCATGTACCTAATTTCATGTTTCGGGATTCATTTCATGCATCGGGTGCCATGTTTCCATGTTTCGGGACTGTTTTGCATCACATTTTGATACTGAAATTTGCATGCTAGTATGCCATATTCCATGCCTTGCTATGCCTTATTAGAGTGGCATTTGGTGCCTTAGGGTCAGTCCTCGGTTTGCATGTACGTGTGCACGCATTTCGAGTGTCTCATTTTCATCTAATGGCCTCCTATGTGAGTGTGGCCGAGGTCCACTTGTGTTGGTGTAAGTCCATTACATTGTGTATGCCATTTCGTTTCATAGCATTGTGTATGCTAGGTTGTATGTTAGCGCATTGTGTATGCCATGTTACCTCGTGCATCGTGTATGCCATTTCATAGCATTGTGCATGTTAGGTTGTATCTTAGTTGCATTCATGCATGTCATGCATATTGCATTGTGTTTGGGATAGGAGTTAGCCCAAGCACGGCAAACGAGGTACGTTTCGTACTCCGAGTGACGGAACGTGTCTCAATTCCCCAGTCGCCGACACTCCGGATTACCCATGATGGAGTCTAGGTATTGTTGTGTTTATATGTGCATTCATTCCATATCGAGTTGTGCCATTCGACTCCTCGGCCATCATGCATCGAGATGCGTGATTGGTGGCACGAGGATCGAGGTATGCATACATATGTGAAAATACATTGCCATGCCCCTTTCCTGCTCTCTGTTGCAGTAAATCAAGAATCAACAGCCTTCTGGAGCTTGGCGCGCTTTCCAAGAAACAATTGCAAACAGAGGCTAATTGGGGCATCGCGGTGGATTTCCGCGCAAGGCAACCCGAGCATGCATCAGTCATCATCCGGATCAGAGTCGAGGCAGTCCCTAGCTTGCATGCTAGTTTACCGCTTTCCTAGATTAATTTGTTAATTAATTAGGATTTTGTACATATTTGGACTGTATTATTTATTGGGACTGTATTATTTATTCGAACCCTCTGCGCGAGGGCATAATTGTAATAAGTGTGCGTGAGTGTGATGTATGTCTTCCAACCCCACGTCTTTCTTTCCTTTTATTTACCAGCTTATGATGGTTAGATTAGGGCATGTTTCAATTAACATACAGTATGATGCATGTTTGCATTCATTCATCTGTCTTGCATGCACCGGGCTCGGCGCATCATACTAACTGCATTTGTATTTCAATTCTAAGTTGAATACATGTTAGCTGTAGCATTCCATACGCCATGTTTAGAGTAGCCGAGCCTGCTATAGTTGCATTTTTGCATGTGTTACATTAGGCATTTCTGTATATTTAGGATCATGCATGGATTTCTAATCGGTTTCTGTTTTGGCTTGGAGTACTCGGTGAGTTTTATGCTTTAGCATCCTTGCATGCGTGTGAGTGACTGCCATGAATAGCATGCTTACCATAAGGCTATTTGCTTATGTGATATAACTACCTGAATGCCTGTGGGTGAAGGTTGGGTTATTTGGATTGGAACAATGCATTGACTGTAAGTTTTAAGCTCACTGGATAGTGGCAAAACCATCTTTTCTAAGCCCACCTGAGGGTGGCAAAATCTGCATTTTAAGCCTACTTGCGAGTAGCAAACCATCCTTCAAAAAACAAACATGAAATGTTTTGTTCCAATTCAGGTGACCCGGTCTATACTTGTATGCTGTGCGCATCACATAGTAAATCTAGGCTAATAACCGGAATAAGAACACACAATATTTTCAAAACTTGATATCATGGTTAGTAGAGGCCGATCTTTGATCGGGCGAGCGGGGGTGCTCACGAAGTGACCTTCCCCAATCGTACCAAAGTTCCCGAGCCGAAGCAACTTTGGTGATGACGGACACGTGGCCTTAGGCGCGAGTCAGGGTTTCCTAAATTTCCCAAAATAAAATATTTAGGTGGCGACTCTGTATCTGGAAAAGCAGTCCATGTTTGGCACTTCTTTAAAAAAAAATCTGTTTTCTCAAAACAATTTGCCGGCTTTGGACTCTTTGGTTCAGATTAAGAACCGTGACACAAATCGAGTCCGAGCTGTAGCGAGGTCCCCTGCGGGCTTGTTACAAGCAGTTACCAGATCAGTGGCCCTTATCCACCTCACCAGTGAACAGTCAGGCTGAGGTCTCAGTTTCTACTGCAGGGATAGATACCAGTCAGTTAGATGGATCAGCAGAACACGTCAGAGATGAAGGCAATGATGCGTCAAATGCAGGAAAGTATGAAGCTTATGCAGGAGGACGTTGTCCGCCAAGCAGAGTTCTCTAAACAGCAGGCCACAATCATGGCCCAACAGGCGGAGCTAATTACCCATCTCCAGCAGCAAGCCGGAGCATCGACCTCACATCCAGTTCCTCCTCCACCAGGGGTCCCGTTACCCAAGCAGACACCAACTACCCAGAATGTCCTGCCAAATGCCCCGAACATTTTGCCGAACGTCCAGGCCGTTCAGGAGGACACAGACATTCCAACGGCGCTAGCTCCGCCCCCGCTTCCACCTCAATTATCCAAGGCACATACACCTATCAACCACCCGGACTCTCCCTTCGAGTTCGAAGTAGACCCTACGACACTGAAATTGAGCAAGCTTGAGAAGCTATTCAAAAAATCCCAGGGGGTAAAGTCCATCCCGGACATCGAGGACGGATACACTGACTCAGCTGTGACACTGCCGGACAGGTTCAAGATGCCTCACATCGACCGTTTTGACGGGCCAGGAGATCCCATGGTCCACCTGAGTTTGTTTTTAGATGTTCTGCACCCCATGGGCTTGACAAGATTACAGAAGCTCTCCATTTTTGGCAGGACCCTGTCGGGTATTGCGGCCATCTGGTACGCCAAATTGGAGGATTCAGTGAAACGAAGCTGGGAGGAAATGGCCGAGGCCTTCGTCGCACAATATTCATACAATACCCAAATCGAGATTACGACCCGTGATCTTGAGATGACGAGGCAGGAGCCTAAGGAGAGCTTCTCAGAATTCGTGGCCCGCTGGAGGGCCAAGGCCTCAATGATGACCATTAGGCCAACGAATAAGGATCAAATACGGATGGTTGTACGCAACCTCCAGCCCAAACTAATGCAGAAAATGATCGTGCTCCCCTTCCCTACCTTTTCAGATTTGCATGAGATGGAGTACAGATCGAGGATGCCATGAAGCAGGGCCTTATTGACTAGGAGAAGGAGCAGCCTAGGCGGGCGTTTTCCCGCAGTTCGAATGCCACCACCAGTGGTGATGCAGCTGCAAGATCTTCTGAAGTGGGCATAGTCACCACCACCACATCAAAAAAGGCTACCCCATTCACCGGTGCGCCCGGAAGTAGCTCACAGATGGCCAAATATCCACCCCGAGTCAAGAGGATTTTCACCCCACTTTATATACCTTTGTCAAAGGCTCTAGAGGTCTTAATCCGGAAAGGACATCTGAAACCATTGGATCAACGGCCTTTTACCTGATCCTCTCCCTCTAAAGCATGACCATACTAGGTACTGTGCGTACCATCAACAAACCGGTCATGACACTGACAGTTGCTTTCGTCTGCGCCATGATGTACAAGATCTGTTTGACAACAGGGTCATCCCCGCGCCAGTCCAGCAAAGTCTATCGGCACTCGACCAGTGAACCTGTGGGGGATAATGTGACTATGTGATCGGGGGATAAACCACCTGCGGATGGCACTCGATTTACTCCAGATATGGCGTATGGCACGCACTGTTTTGAGCATTTGTGAATGCTGGTTTTTGTGCTTTCTGACTTGGTATTGGGTCAGTCTTGTTGTTTTGAGTCCGTTTTGAGTCAGTCTTTTTGTTTCGGGTCTGTCTTGTTATATCGAGTCAGTCCTGTTGTATAGGAGTCGGGTGATTTCGGGGGTATTATCTCGGGCGTCACCATTTTGTTTTGCGTTTGTCTTTTCGTTTTGTTTTGAGTATGTTTCTGCCAGGGAGCCAGTTGTGCCAGCAGTTTTTGAATGAAACAACAGTGATTTTTACGCTCTCGCGTTTGCTTCTGCCTTGTGCCAGTTATGCCGGAAGTTCTGAAGGAGATGACAATATTTGACTAAGGACTCTGTCTTTTCTGTGCCTTGAAGTCATTGTAATGACCTGAGTTTTTCAAAACTTTTTGAACGCTGCAGTGAAAACGAAGAGGAAGGAATTCCTCGGGATTTGCAAAAATTTGATCAACTGAGAGAAAGAGAGGCGTGCTAAGCCCTTAATGAATGAAAACATGCTTGTTAGTGTGAGCACTGAGAAGGATCCTGACTTGATCCCGATTGGTTCTACATTGTCTTCAGCGCGAGCGATTTGTCGCTTTCTTAAAAGATTTCAAAAACTGTTTTGCGCGATCTTGCGAAGACCTGTGTGGAATCACTCTTGAGATTGTGCAGCTTAGGATCGCTCTCAGCCCTGAGACTTAAACTCCTCACTTTCGAACCTTGAACTTGAATTCAGAACGTTCAACGGTTAACTACAATGTGAGGCCTGAGTGGCCAGATTCGAAGCAGCCTATGAATTAGCGGCAAGAAATCAGATCAAGAAGACCAGATGTCACCAAAACAGCTTGCGAAGCTAGGACGGAAGCACCCTTCGAACTAGGGGCAAAGATGTCAGATGTGCTCGAAGAGCCGAAGGTGAGTCCTCTTGCAAATCAACAGCCACTCTCCTGGATACGGATGACTTCAAAAACCCTACAACCATTTGCATGGACCAAGCTACACTTTTACCCTTTGAGAGGCTCGCTGGGTCGAAAACCCAGAAGGGCGACCCAGGCAAAAGTTAGAGCGAGACCAAAAAATATACAAAAAAAAAAAAAAAAGAAAAAAGAAAAATGAAAAAAAAAAAGAAGAAGAAAAAAGAAATGAAAAGAATATAAAAAAAAAAAAAAGAAAGAAGAACAAAGCTCGCAAGGTCGAAACCCGTGACGGGCGCCTTGGTAAAAGTTGGAGCCTAAAAAGGAGGGTTAATACACGAGTGTACCTTAACCCCGAACTACGTAAGGCTTGATTCCCATCTTTGGGATACGTAGGCAACTTCATTCTGAAGTCCAGCCGTAAAACACTTCAAATTCGATTGTGTCCATGTAATGGTTTTTGATCATCTTTGCCTTCTCTGTATCCGAGAGTTCGGTTGTAATCATCGCTCCAAGGACTGACTACAATGCGCTGCGGTGCCATTCAAACAAGGGGCAATTTTCCGTTGCCATTCAATGCGCCGCGTGCCGTTCAAACAAGGGGCAACTTTCCGTTGCCATGCAGCTCTCTTCAAGCAAGGGGCAATTTTCTTTCAGATCTGAGGTTGTGCATCTCAGGAGTAGGTTCATGCTCGTTGAGCAAGTGGCCGTTTGCAAAAATAGTTTTTGAGAATTTTTACTGAGGTTTGACTAATTTTCTCGAAAATATTTTTTCCGAAACTGGACCATTTTTCTTGGACCCAAAAAAAAAAAAAAGGAAAATTTTCAGTGCTCATGGCCTGACTTGTATGATTTCAAATCAA
>JAPPVO010007687.1:0-108466 GCA_030407325.1 Camellia japonica | reverse complement strand
AAAGGTGCGCGAGTGTAAACTGCACAAAACAGTTCGATGCGCAACACAGCGCGAGTGAGAAACTGCACAAAACAGTGCGATGCGCAACCCAGCGGGAGTGTAAACTACACAAAATAGTGCGATGTGCAACACAGCGCGAGTCATAAATTGCACAAAACAGTGCGATGCGCAACATAGCGAGAGTGATAAACTGCACAAAACAGTGCGATGCGCAAAAGGGCGCGAGTGTAAACTGCACAAAATAGTGCGATGCGGAAAACAGCGCGAGTGTAAACTGCACAAAACAGTGCTAGCGCGAGTGATGAACTGCACAAAACAGTGCGATGGGCAACACATTGCGAGTGTAAACTGCACAAAACAGTGTGATGCGCAACACAGCACGAGTAATAAACTGCACAAAACAGTGCAATGCGCAAAACAACGCGAGGGACAAACTCCACAAAATTGTGCGATGCGCAACACAGCGGGAGTGATACACTGCACAAAACAGTGCGATGTGCAACACAGCGCGAGTGTAAACTGCACAAAAGAGTGCGATGTGCAACACAGCGCGAGTGCAAAACTGCAGAAAACAATGCGATGCGCAACACAGCGCGAGTGATAAACTGCACAAAACAGTGCGATGTGCAACACAACGCGAGTGTAAACCGCACAGAACAGTGCGATGCGCAACACAGCGTGAGTAATAAACTGCACCAAACAGTGCGATGCACAAAACAGCGCGAGTGATAAACATCACAAAATAGTGCGAAGCGTAACACAGCGCGAGGGATAAACTGCACAAAACAGTGCGATGCGCAACATAGTGCGAGCGATAAACTGCACAAAATAGTCTGATGCGCAAGAAAGCGCGAGTGATAAAAGGCACAATACAGTGCGATGCGCAACAAAGCGCGAGTGAAAAACTGCACAAAACAGTGCGATGAGCAAAAGAGCGCGAGTGAAAAACTGCACAAAATAGTGCGACGTGCAACACAGCGCGAGTGATAAACTGCACAAAGTAGTGCGATGTGCAACACAGCACGATGGTAAACTGCACAAAACAATGCGACGCGCAAAACAGCGCGAGTGGTAAACTGCACAAAACAGTGCGATGCGTAAAACAGCGCGAGTGTAAACTGCACAAAACCGTGTGATGCGCAAAACTGCGGGAGTGATAAACTGCACAAAATAGTGCGAAAAAACACAACAGCGCAAGTGTAAACTGCACAAAACAGTGCGATGCGCAAAAGAGTGTGAGTGTAAACTGCAAAAAATAGTGCGATGCACAACACAGCGCGAGTGATAAAATGCACAAAACAGTGCGATGCGTCACACAACGCGAGTGATAAACGGCACAAAATAGTGTGGTGCGCAACACAGCGCGAGTGATAAACTGCACAAAATAGTGCACTGCGCAAAACAGCGCGAGTGATGAACTGCACAAAACGGTGCGCTACGGAACATAGCGCGAGTGATAAACTGCACAAAGTAGTTCGATGCGCAAGAAAGCACGAGTGATAAACTGCACAAAACTGTGCGATGCGATACAGAGCGCGAGTGATAAACTGCAGAAAGGAGTGCGATGCGCAACATTGCACGAGTGATAAACTGCACAAAACAGTGCGATGCGCAACACGGCAGGAGTGTAAACTACACAAAACAGTGCGATGCGCAACACAACGCGAGTGGTAAACTGCACAAAACAGTGCGATGCGCAAAACAGCGCGAGTGATAAACTGCACAAAACAGTGCGATGCGTGCATCGAGTGATAAACTACACAAAACTGTGCGATGCGCAAAAGAGCGTGAGTGTAAACTGCACAAAACTGTGCGACGCGCCAAAAATAGCGCGAGTGTAAACTGCACAAGACAGTGCAATGTGCAAAAGGCGCGTGTGATAAACTGCACAACACAGTGCGATGCATAAGAAAGCGCGAGTCATAAACTGGATGAAACAGTGCGATGCGCAACACAGCGCGAGTGTAAACTGCACAAAAAAGTGCGATGCGCAACACAGCGTGAGTGATAAACTGCACAAAACAGTGCGATGCGCAACACAGAGCGAGTGTAAACGGCACAAAACAGTACGATGCGCAAAATAGCGCGAGTGTAAAGTTCACAAAACAGTGCGATGCGAAACATAGCGCGAGTGTAAACTGCACAAAACAGTGCGATGCGCAAAATAGCACGAGAGATAAACTGCCCAAAACGGTGCGATGCGCAATATAGTGCGAGTGTAAACTGCGCAAAACAGTGCGATGAGCGCATCGAGTGATAAAATGCACAAAATAGTGCGATGCGCAAAATAGCGCAAGTGTAAACTGCACAAAACAGTGTGATGCGCAAAATAATGCGAATTTAACTTGCACAAAACAAAGCAATGCACAAAAGAGCGCTAGTGATAAACTGCACAAAACAGTGCAATGCGCAAGAAAGCGCATGTGATATACTGCACAAAATAGTGCGATGCGCAACTCAGCGCGAGTGTAAACTGCACCAAACGGTGCGATCCGCAAAACAGCGGGAGTGTAAGCTACACAAAATCGTGCGATGCGAAAAATTGCGCGAGTGATAAACAGCAAAACAGCGCGAGTGTAAACTGCACAAAACAGTGCGATGCGCAAAACAGCGCGATGCGCAAAGGAGCGCGAGTGTAAACTGCACAAAACAGTTCGATGCGCAACATAGCGCGAGTGAGAAACTGCACAAAATAGGGCGATGCGCAACCCAGCGGGAGTGCAAACTGCACAAAACAGTGCGATGCGCAACACAGCGCGAGTCATAAACTGCACAAAACAGTGCGATGCGCAACATAGCGAGAGTGATAAACTGCACAAAACAGTGCGATGCGCAAAAGGGCCCGAGTGTAAACTGCACAAAACAGTGCAATGCGGAAAACAGCGCGAGTGTAAACTGCACAAAACAGTGCGATCCGCAACACAGCGCGGGTGATGAACTGCACAAAACAGTGCGATGGGCAACACATTGCGAGGGTAAACTGCACAAAACAGTGTGATGCGCAACACAGCACGAGTAATAAACTGCACAAAATAGTGCGATGCGCAAAACAACACGAGTGATAAACTCCACAAAACTGTGCGATGCGCAACACAGCATGAGTGATACACTGCACAAAACAGTGCGATGCGCAACACAGCGCGAGTGTAAACTGCACAAAAGAGTGCGATGTGCAACACAGCGCGAGTGCAAAACTGCAGAAAACAATGCGATGCGCAACACAGCGCGAGTGATAAACTGCACAAAACAGTGCGATGTGCAACACAGCGCGAGTGTAAACCGCACAGAACAGTGCGATGCGCAACACAGCGTGAGTAATAAACTGCACAAAACAGTGCGATGCACAAAACAGCGCGAGTGATAAACAACACAAAACAGTGCGAAGCTCAAGACAGCGCGAGGGATAAATTTCACAAAACAGTGCGATGCGCAACATAGTGCGAGCGATAAACTGCACAAAACAGTCCAATGCGCAAGAAAGCGCGAGTGATAAACAGCACAATACAAGGCGATGCGCAACAAAGCGCGAGTGAAAAACTGCACAAAACAGTGCGATGAGCAAAAGAGCGCGAGTGAAAAACTACACAAAATAGTGCGATGTGCAACACAGTGCGAGTGATAAACTGCACAAAGTAGTGCGATGCGCAACATAGCACGATGGTAAACTGCACAAAACAATGCAACGCGCAAAATAGCGCGAGTGGTAAACTGCACAAAACAGTGCGATGCGTAAAACAGCGCGAGTGTAAACTGCACAAAACCGTGTGATGCGCAAAACTGCGGGAGTGCTAAACTGCACAAAATAGTGCGAAAAAACACAACAGCGCAAGTGTAAACTGCACAAAACAGTGCGATGCGCAAAAGAGTGTGAGTGTAAACTGCAAAAAATAGTGCGATGCACAACACATCGCGAGTGATAAAATGCACAAAACAGTGCAATGCGTCACACAACGTGAGTGATAAACGGCACAAAACAGTGTGGTGCGCAACACAGCGCGAGTGATAAACTGCACAAAATATTGCACTGCGCAAAACAGCGCGAGTGATGAACTGCACAAAACGGTGCGCTACGGAACATAGCGCGAGTGATAAACTGCATAAAGTAGTTAGATGCGCAAGAAAGCACGAGTGATAAACTGCACAAAACTGTGCGATGCGCTACAGAGCGCGAGTGATAAACTACAGAAAGGAGTGCGATGCGCAACATTGCGCGAGTGATAAACTGCACAAAACAGTGCGATGCGCAACACGGCAGGAGTGTAAACTACACAAAACAGTGCGATGCGCAACACAGCGCGAGTGGTAAACTGCACAAAACAGTGCGATGCGCAAAACAGCGCGAGTGATAAACTGCACAAAACTGTGCGATGCGCAAAAGAGCGTGAGTGTAAACTGCACAAAACTGTGCGACGCGCAAAAAATAGCGCGAGTGTAAACTGCACAAGACAGTGCGATGTACAAAAGGCGCGTGTGACAAACTGCACAACATAATGCGATGCGTAAGAAAGTGCGAGTGACAAACTGCACGAAACAGTGCGATGCGCAACACAACGCGAGTGTAAACTGCACAAAACAGCGCGATGCGTAACACAACGCGAATGATAAACTGCATAAAACAATGCGATGCGCAAAAAAGCGTGAGAGATAAACTGCACAAAACAGTGCGATGCGCAACGAAGAGCGAGTGTAAACTGCACAACACAGTGCGATGCGTAAAAAAGCGCGAGAGATAAACTGCACAAAACAGTGCAATGCGCAACACAGAGCGAGTGTAAACTTCACAAAATAGTGCGATGCACAACATAGCGCGACTGTAAACTGCACAAAACAGTGCGATGCGCAAAATAGCGCGAGAGGTAAACTGCCCAAAACAGTGCGATGCGCAATATAGCGCGAGTGTAAACTGCGCAAAACAGTGCGATGAGCGCATCGAGTGATAAAATGCACAAAACAGTGCGATGCGCAAAATAGCGCGAGTGTAAACTGCACAAAACAGTGCGATGCGCAAAATAATGTGAATTTAACTTGCACAAAACAAAGCAATGCGCAAAAGAGCGCAAGTGGTAAACTGCACGAAACAGTGCAATGAGCAAGAAACCGCAAGTGATAAATTGCACAAAATAGTGCGATGCGCAACTCAGCGCGAGTGTAAACTGCACAAAACAGTGCGATGCGCAAAATAGCGCGAGTGTAAGCTGCACAAAACCGTGCGATAAGCAAAACAGCGCGAGTGATAAACAGCAAAAGAGCACGAGTGTAAACTGCACAAAACAATGCGATGCGCAAAAGAGCGCGAGTGTAAACTGCACAAAATAGTGTGATGCACAAAAGAGCGCAAGTATAAACTGCACAAGATAGTGCGATGCGCAAGACTCCGCGAGTGTAAACTGCACAAAATAGTAAGATGCGCAACACAGCAAGAGTGATAAATAGCACAAAACAGTGCGAGTGATAAACTGCACAAAATAGTTCAATGCGCAAGAATGCGCGAGTGATAAACTGCACAAAGTAGTGCGATGCGCAACAGAGCGCGAGTGATAAACTGCACAAAACAGTTCGATGCGCAACACAGCACGAGTGAGAAACTGCACAAAACAGTGCGATGCGCAACCCAGCGGGACTGTAAACTGCACAAAACAGTGCGATGCGCAACACAGCGGGAGTCATAAACTACATAAAACTGTGCGATGCGCAACATAGCGAGAGTGATAAACTGCACAAAACAGTGCGATGCGCAAAAGAGCGCGAGTGTAAACTGCACAAAACAGTGCGATCCGCAACACAGCGCGAGTGGTGAACTGCAGAAAACAGTGCGATGGGCAACACATCGCGACTGTAAACTGCACAAAATAGGGCGATGCACAACACAGCACGAGTAATAAACTGCACAAAACAGTGGGATGCGCAAAACAGCGCGAGTGATAAACTCCACAAAATAGTGCGATGCGCAACACGGCGCGAGTGATACACTGCACAAAACAGTGCGATGCGCAAAAGAGTGTGAGTGTAAACTGCAAAAAACAGTGCGATGCACAACACAGCGCGAGTGATAAAATGCACAAAATAGTGCAATGCGTCACACAACGCGACTGATAAACGGCACAAAACAGTGTGGTGCGCAACACAGCGCGAGTGATAAACTGCACAAAATAGTGCACTGCGCAAAACAGCGCGAGTGATGAACTGCACAAAACGGTGCGCTACGGAACATAGCGCGAGTGATAAACTGCACAAAGTAGTTCGATGCGCAAGAAAGCACGAGTGATAAACTGCACAAAACTGTGCGATGCGCTACAGAGCGCGAGTGATAAACTGCAGAAAGGAGTGCGATGCGCAACATTGCGCGAGTGATAAACTGCACAAAACAGTGCGATGCGCAACACGGCAGGAGTGTAAACTACACAAAATAGTGCGATGCGCAACACAGCGCGAGTGGTAAACTGCACAAAACGTGCGATGCGCAAAACAGCGCGAGTGATAAACTGCACAAAACTGTGCGATGCGCAAAAGAGCGTGAGTGTAAACTGCACAAAACTGTGCAACGCGCAAAAAATAGCGCGAGTGTAAACTGCACAAGACAGTGCGATGTACAAAAGGCGCGTGTGACAAACTGCACAACATAATGCCATGCGTAAGAAAGTGCGAGTGACAAACTGCACGAAACAGTGCGATCCGCAACACAACGCGAGTGTAAACTGCACAAAACAGCGCGATGCGCAACACAACGCGAATGATAAACTGCACAAAACAATGCGATGCGCAAAAAAGCATGAGAGATAAACTGCACAAAACAGTGCGATGCGCAACAAAGAGCAAGTGTAAACAGCACAAAACAGTGCGATGCGTAAAAAAGCGCGAGAGATAAACTGCACAAAACAGTGCGATGCGCAACACAGAGCGAGTGTACACTTCACAAAATAATGCGATGCAAAACATAGCGCGACTGTAAACTGCATAAAACAGTGCGATGCGCAAAATAGCGCGAGAGGTAAACTGCCCAAAACAGTGCGATGCGCAATATAGCGCGAGTGTAAACTGCGCAAAACAGTGCAATGAGCGCATCGAGTGATAAAATGCACAAAACAGTGCGATGCGCAAATTAGCGCGAGTGTAAACTGCACAAAACAGTGCGATGCGCAAAATAATGCGAATTTAACTTGCACAAAACAAAGCAATGCGCAAAAGAGCGCGAGTGGTAAACTGCACGAAACAGTGCAATGAGCAAGAAACCGCAAGTGATAAATTGCACAAAATAGCGCGATGCGCAACTCAGCGCGAGTGTAAACTGCACAAAACAGTGCGATGCGCAAAATAGCGCGAGTGTAAGCTGCACAAAACCGTGCGATAAGCAAAACAGCGTGAGTGATAAACAGCAAAAGAGCACGAGTGTAAACTGCACAAAACAATGCGATGCGCAAAAGAGCGCGAGTGTAAACTGCACAAATCAGTGCGATGCACAAAAGATCGCAAGTATAAACTGCACAAGATAGTGCGATGCGCAAGACTCCGCGAGTGTAAACTGCACAAAATAGTAAGATGCGCAACACAGCACGAGTGATAAATAGCACAAAACAGTGCGAGTGATAAACTGCACAAAATAGTTCAATGCGCAAGAATGCGCGAGTGATAAACTGCACAAAGTAGTGCGATGCGCAACAGAGCGCGAGTGATAAACTGCACAAAACAGTTCGATGCGCAACACAACACGAGTGAGAAACTGCACAAAACAGTGCGATGCGCAACCCAGCGGGAGTGTAAACTGCACAAAACAGTGTGATGCGCAACACAGCGCGAGTCATAAACTGCATAAAACAGTGCGATGCGCAACATAGCGAGAGTGATAAACTGCACAAAACAGTGCGATGCGCAAAAGAGCGCGAGTGTAAACTGCACAAAACAGTGCGATCCGCAACACAGCGCGAGTGGTGAACTGCACAAAACAGTGCGATGGGCAACACATCACGAGTGTAAACTGCACAAAATAGGGCGATGCGCAACACAGCACGAGTAATAAACTGCACAAAATAGTGCGATGCGCAAAACAGCGCGATTGATAAACTCCATAAAATAGTGCGATGCGCAACACGGCGCGAGTGATAAACTGCACAAAACAGTGCGATGCGCAAAAGAGTGTGAGTGTAAACTGCAAAAAATAGTGCGATGCACAACACAGCGCGAGTGATAAAATGCACAAAACAGTGCAATGCGTCACACAACGCGAGTGATAAACGGCACAAAACAGTGTGGTGCGCAACACAGCGCGAGTGATAAACTGCACAAAATAGTGCACTGCGCAAAACAGCGCGAGTGATGAACTGCACAAAACGGTGCGCTACGGAACATAGCGCAAGTGATAAACTGCACAAAGTAGTTCAATGCGCAAGAAAGCACGAGTCATAAACAGCACAAAACTGTGCGATGCGCTACAGAGCGCGAGTGATAAACTGCAGAAAGGAGTGCGATGCGCAACATTGCGCGAGTGATAAACTGCACAAAACAGTGCGATGCGCAACACGGCAGGAGTGTAAACTACACAAAACAGTGCGATGCGCAACACATCGCGAGTGGTAAACTGCACAAAACAGTGCGATGCGCAAAACAACGCGAGTGAGAAACTGCACAAAACTGTGCGATGCGCAAAAGAGCGTGAGTGCAAACTGCACAAAACTGTGCGACGCGCAAAAAATAGCGCGAGTGTAAACTGCACAAGACAGTGCGATGTACAAAAGGCGCGTGTGACAAACTGCACAACATAATGCCATGCGGAAAGTGCGAGTGACAAGCTGCACGAAACAGTGCGATGCGCAACACAACGCGAGTGTAAACTGCACAAAACAGCGCGATGCGCAACACAACGCGAATGATAAACTGCACAAAACAAAGCGATGCGCAAAAAAGCGTGAGAGATAAACTGCACAAAACAGTGCGATGCGCAACAAAGAGCGAGTGTAAACTGCACAAAACAGTGCGATGCGTAAAAAAGCGCGAGAGATAAACTGCACAAAACAGTGCGATGCGCAACACAGAGCGAGTGTAAACTTCACAAAATAGTGCGATGCAAAACATAGCGCGACTGTAAACTACACAAAACAGTGTGATGCGCAATATAGCGCGAGAGGTAAACTGCCCAAAACAGTGCGATGCGCAATATAGCGCGAGTGTAAACTGCGCAAAACAGTGCGATGAGCGCATTGAGTGATAAAATGCACAAAACAGTGCGATGCGCAAAACAGCGCGAGTGTAAACTGCACAAAACAGTGCGATGCGCAAAATAATGCGAATTTAACTTGCACAAAAAAAGCAATGCGCAAAAGAGCGCGAGTGGTAAACTGCACGAAACAGTGCAATGAGCAAGAAACCGCAAGTGATAAATTGCACAAAATAGTGCGATGCGCAACTCAGCGCGAGTGTAAACTGCACAAAACAGTGCGATGCGCAAAATAGCGCGAGTGTAAGCTGCACAAAACCGTGCGATAAGCAAAACAGCGCGACTGATAAACAGCAAAAGAGCACGAGTGTAAACTGCACAAAACAATGCGATGCGCAAAAGAGCGCGAGTGTAAACTGCACAAAACAGTGCGATGCACAAAAGAGCGCAAGTATAAACTGCACAAGATAGTGCGATGCGCAAGACTCCGCGAGTGTAAACTGCACAAAATAGTAAGATGCGCAACACAGCACGAGTGATAAATAGCACAAAACAGTGCGAGTGATAAACTGTACAAAATAGTTCAATGCGCAAGAATGCGCGAGTGATAAACTGCACAAAGTAGTGCGATGCGCAACAGAGCGCGAGTGATAAACTGCACAAAATAGTTCGATGCGCAACACAGCACGAGTGAGAAACTGCACAAAACAGTGCGATGCGAACCCAGCGGGAGTGTAAACTGCACAAAACAGTGCGATGCGCAACACAGCGCAAGTCATAAACTGCATAAAATAGTGCCATGCGCAACATAGCGAGAGTGATAAACTGCACAAAACAGTGCGATGGGCAAAGGAGCGCGAGTGTAAACTGCACAAAACAGTGCGATCCGCAACACAGCGCGAGTGGTGAACTGCACAAAACAGTGCGATGGGCAACACATCGCGAGTGTAAACTGCACAAAACAGGGTGATGCGCAACACAGCACGAGTAATAAACTGCACAAAACAGTGTGATGCGCAAAACAGCGCGAGTGATAAACTCCACAAAATAGTGCGATGCGCAACACGGCGCGAGTGATACACTGCACAAAACAGTGCGATGAGCAACACAGCGCGAGTGTAAACTGCACAAAAGAGTGCGATGCGCAACACAGCGCGAGTGAGAAACGGCAGAAAACAGTGCGATGTGCAACACAGCGCGAGTCATAAACTGCACAAAACAGTGCGATGCGAAACATAGCCCGAGTGATAAACTGCACAAAACAGTGCGATGCGCAAAATAGCGCGAGTGTAAACTGCACAAAACAGTGTAATGCGCAAAACAGCGAATGTGTAAACTGCACAAAACAGTGCGATCCGCAACACAGTGCGAGTGATGAACTGCACAAAACAGTGCGATGGGCAACACAACGTGAGTGTAAACTGCACAGAACAGTGCGATGCGCAACACAGCACGAGTAATAAACTGCACAAAACAGTGCGATGCGCAAAATAGCACGAGTGATAAACTCCACAAAACTGTGCGTTGCGCAACACAGCGCGAGTGATACACTGCACAAAACAGTGCGATGCGCAACACAGCGCGAGTGTAAACTACACAAAGAGTGCGGTGCGCAACACAGCGCGAGTGAGAAACTGTAGAAAACAGTGCGATGCGCAACACAGCGCGAATGATAAACTGCACAAAACAGTGCAATGTGCAACACAGCACGAGTGTAAACCGCACAGAACAGTGCGATGCGCAATACAGCGCGAGTAACAAACTGCACAAAACAGTACGATGCGCAAAACAGTGCGAGTGATAAACAGCACAAAACAGTGCGAAGTGCAACACAGCGCGAGGGATAAACCGCACAAAACAGTGCGATGCACAACATAGTGAGAGCGATAAACTGCACAAAACAGTCCGATGCGCAAGAAAGCATGAGTGATAAACAGCAAAATACAGTGCGATGCGCAACAAAGCGCGAGTGAAAAACTGCACAAAACAGTGCAATGCGCAAAAGAGCGCGAGTGAAAAACTGCACAAAATAGTGCGATGTGCAACACAGCGCGAGTGATAAACTGCACAAAGTAGTGCGATGCGCAACACAGCACGATGGTAAACTGCACAAAACATTGCGATGCGCAAAACAGTGCGAGTGGTAAACTGCACAAAACAGTGCGATGCGCAAAACAGCGCAAGTGTAAACTGCACAAAATCGTGCGATGCGCAAAACAGCGGGAGTGATAAACAGCACAAAATAGTGCGATGCACAAAACAACGCGAGTGCAAACTGCACAAAACACTGCGATGCGCAAAAGAGTGTGAGTGTAAACTCCAAAAACAGCGCGATGCGCAACACAGCGTGAGTGATAAAATGCACAAAACAGTGCGATGCGTAACACAGCGCGAGTGATAAACGGCACAAAACAGTGCGGTGTGCAAGACAGCGCGAGTGTTAAATTGCACAAAATAGTGCGCGAGTGATAAACTGCACAAAACAATGCGCTGCGGAACATAGCGCGAGTTATAAACTGCACAAAATAGTTCGATGCGCAAGAAAGCACGAGTGATAAACTGCACAAAACTGTGCGATGCGCTACAGAGCGCCAGTGATAAACTGCAGAAAAGAGTGCGATGCGCAACACTGCGCGAGTGATAAACTGCACAAAACAGTGCGATGCGCAACACAGCGGGAGTGTAAACTGCACAAAACAGTGCGATGCGCAACACAGCGCGAGTGATAAACTGCACAAAACAGTGCGATGCGCAAAACAGCGCGAGTGATAAACTGCACAAAACAGTGCGATGCGCGCATCGAGTGATAAACTGCACAAAACAGTGCGATGCGCAAAATAGCGCGAGTGTAAACTGCACAAAACTGTGCGATGCGCAAAATAGCGCGAGTGTAAACTGCACAAGACAGTGCGATGTGCAAAAGGCGCCTATGACAAACTGCACAACATAGTGCGATGCGTAAGAAAGTGCGAGTGATAAACTGCACGAAACAGTGCGATGCGCAACACGGCGCGAGTGTAAACTGCACAAAACAGTGCGATGCGCAACACAACGCGAGTGATAAACTGCACAAAATAGTGCGATACGCAAAAAAAAAGCGCGAGAGATAAACTGCACAAAACAGTGCGATGCGCAAGACAGAGCGAGTGTAAACTGCACAAAACAGTGCGATGCGCAAAAAAGCGCGAGAGATAAACTGCACAAAACAGTGCGATGCACAACACAGAGCGAGTGTAAACTTCACAAAATAGTGCGATGCGAAACATAGCGTGAGTGTAAACAGCACAAAATAGTGCGATGCGCAAAATAGCGCGAGAGATAAACTGCCCAAAACAGTGCGATGCGCAATATAACGCGAGTGTAAACTGCGCAAAACAGTGCGATGAGCGTATCGAGTGATAAAATGCCCAAAACAGTGCGATACGCAAAATAGAAGGAGTGTAAACTACACAAAACAGTGCAATGCGCAAAATAATGCGAATTTAACTTGCACAAAACAAAGCAATACGCAAAAGAGCGCGAGTGATAAACTGCACAAAACAGTGCAATGAGCAAGAAACCGCAAGTGATAAACTGCACAAAATAGCGTGCAACTCAGCGCGAGTGTAAACTGCACAAAACAGTGCGATGCGCAAAACAGCGCGAGTGTAAGCTGCACAAAACCGTGCAATAAGCAAAACAGCGCGAGTGATAAACAGCAAAAGAGCACGAGTGTAAACTGCATAAAACAGTGCGATGCGCAAATAAGCGTGAGTCTAAACTACACAAAATAGTGCGATGCACAAAAGAGCGCCAGTATAAACTGCACAAGGCAGTGCGATGCACAAGATGGCGCGAGTGTAAATTGCACAAAATAGTAAGATGCGCAACACAGCGTGAGTGATAAACAGTAGAAACAGTGCGAGTGATAAACTGCACAAAACAGTTCGATGCGCAAGAATGCGCGAGTGATAAACTGCAAAAAATTGTGCGATGCGCAACAGAGCGCGAGTGATAAACTGCACAAAACAGTTCGATGCGCAACACAGTGCGAGTGAGAAACTGCACAAAACAGTGCGATGCGCAACCCAGCGGGAGTGTAAACTGCACAAAACAGTGCAATGCGAAACACAGCGCGAGTCATAAACTGCACAAAATAGTGCGATGCGCAACATAGCGAGAGTGATAAAATGCAGAAAACAGTGCGATGCGTAACACAGTGCGAGTGATAAACGGCACAAAACAGTGCGGTGTGCAACACAGCGCGAGTGTTAAATTGCACAAAATAGTGCGCGAGTGATAAACTGCACAAAACAGTGCGCTGCGGAACATAGCGCGAGTTATAAACTGCACAAAATAGTTCGATGCGCAAGAAAGCACGAGTGATAAACTGCACAAAACTGTGCAATGAGCTATAGAGCACCAGTGATAAACTGCACAAAGCAGTGCGATGCGCAACACAGCGCGAATGATAAACTGCACAAAACAGTGCGATGCGCAACACAGCGCGAGTGTAAACTACACAAAACAGTGCGATGCGCAACACAGCGCGAGTGATAAACTGCACAAAACAGTGCGATGCGCAAAACAGCGCGAGTGATAAACTGCACAAAATAGTGCGATGCGCGCATCGAGTGATAAACTGCACAAAACAGTGCGATGCGCAAAATAGCGCGAGTGTAAACTGCACAAAACAGTGCGATGCGCAAAATAGCGCGAGTGTAAACTGCACAAGACAGTGCGATGCGCAAAAGGCGCCTGTGACAAACTGCACAACATAGTGCGATGCGTAAGAAAGTGCGAGTGATAAACTGCACGAAACAGTGCGATGCGCAACACGGCGCGAGTGTAAACTGCACAAAACAGTGCGATGCGCAACACAGCGCGAGTGATAAACTGCACAAAATAGTGCGATACGCAAAAAAGCGCGAGAGATAAACTGCACAAAACAGTGCGATGCGCAACACAGAGCGAGTGTAAACTGCAAAAAACAGTGCGATGCGCAAAAAAGCGTGAGAGATAAACTGCACAAAACAGTGCGATGCGCAACACAGAGCGAGTGTAAACTTCACAAAATAGTGCGATGCGAAATATAGCGCGAGTGTAAATAGCACAAAATAGTGCGATGCGCAAAATAGCGCGAGAGATAAACTGCCCAAAACAGTGCGATGCGCAATATAGCGCAAGTGTAAACTACGCAAAACAGTGCGATGAGCGTATCGAGTGATAAAATGCCCAAAACAGTACGATACGCAAAATAGCGCGAGTGTAAACTGCACAAAACAGTGCAATGCGCAAAATAATGCAAATTTAACTTGCACAAAACAAAGCAATACACAAAAGTGCGCGAGTGATAAACTGCACAAAACAGTGCAATGAGCAAGAAACCACAAGTGATAAACTGCACAAAATAGCGCGCAACTCAGCGCGAGTGTAAACTGCACAAAACAGTGCGATGCGTAAAACAGCGCGAGTGTAAACTGCACAAAACCGTGTGATGCGCAAAACTGCGGGAGTGATAACTGCACAAAATAGTGCGATGCACAAAACAGCGCAAGTGTAAACTGCACAAAACAGTGCGATGCGCAAAAGAGTGTGAGTGTAAACTGTAAAAAACAGTGCGATGCACAACACAGCGCGAGTGATAAAATGCACAAAACAGTGCGATGTGTAACACAGCGCGAGTGATAAACGGCACAAAACAGTGCGGTGCGCAACACAGCGCGAGTGATGATAAACTGCACAAAATAGTGCACTGCGCAAAACAGCGCGAGTGATAAACTGCACAAAACGGTGCGCTACGGAACATAGCGCGAGTGATAAACTGCCAAAATAGTTCGATGCGCAAGAAAGCACGAGTGATAAACTGCACAAAACTGTGCGATGCGCTACAAAGCGCGAGTGATAAACTGCAGAAAGGAGTGCGATGCGCAACACTGCGTGTGACACCCCTGTTCCATTTTATGCTAATTGGTCCTTAATTTAAGTATGATTATGTGTTTAGCATGATTTTATGTGTCATTATGTGAATGTATGTGATTTTGAGTTTTTATCTGTTCACCGTAGGAATATCTGTTTGATAACCCGTTTCGGAAATTAAATTGAGAGCCTTATCGGCCACAAGACCCGAAATTGATTACGCCATTGTGATTGGCATAATTTTTAGAGCCTACGGTGAAATTTAATTAGAAATTGACTCTGGTCAGATTAAATGGATTAAATTGACGAATTAGAGCCCAACTACTCTATTATTATTAAAATGGCCTTAGTGGGTTTTGTTGTCAAGGCTTTATACACCCAACTCCCCTCTTTAGATCATTTGGCTGATATTGAACTCAAGAATAGAGAGAGAGAGAGGGTCGGCCTTAGAGAGAGAAGGGAGAAAGTTGTGTGGTTTTGGCTCAAGACTTGGGAATCTTGAAGATTAAGTCCAAGAATTGACTAGAGTTTGGAAGATTAAACTCCTAGGTGAGTAAATTCATGAGATTGAACTTGTAAGTTGTGTTATGATTGATGAATTTGAAGTTGAAATGCACATGCATGTATAGGATCACCATGATTTTACATAAACAAGCATGTATTAAGTTGAATGTGGAAATATGAGTGTTAAATCCTACATGCAAGCATGTTTTTGTTGTGTTCCATGAGAGTGAACACCATTTGCATTATTTGGGATGGAAATGAAGTCAAGATGGCCTTGCATGTTTGATTAGTTAAAGATATGAGCTGGAATGCATGAACTTGTAATATTGGTGATGGGTTTGTTATGTTTTGGGACATGCATGTAAGCAAATCAAGAAATTGAACTTCATAATGCTATAATCTTGCAAGGGAACCATGTTAGTATGACTATATTTGAGATTTGAGCCTTTGCATGCAAGAATGGTAGCTGGGAAATTGAATTGAAGCTCAAGAATGCAACCTGGAAATTTCCAGAATTTTGACTTCCGCTCGAGCGGGGGAAGTGCCGCTCGAGCGGAGAAATCGAGCTCCCAGCATTTTCTGCAGACATGGTTCCCGCTCGAGCGGGGAAGTTGACGCTCGAGCGGGGAGCTATGTAGACAGGAAGTCCGCTCGAGCGGCCGAGTTCACGCTCGAGCGGGAAATAAAGGCAACCAGTACTTTTGCATACTTAAGGGTCCGCTCGAGCGGGGAAGTCCACGCTCGAGCGGGGACCCTGTTTTCTGGATTACTGTTTTTGCATTCTGTGTTCTGTTTTTCGTTCTCTTTCACTTGTAAGCACTCTTAGGCATATGTTAAGCATTGTAAATGAGTTAATGAGCTAAGAATAAAGCCTAAAGAGGAATGTGTGAATCAAAGAACGGATTGAACTGTTAATGACCCTTTTGTGTTCATGAAATATGTAGGGTCAAGCTCCAGGGCGAATCCACAAACCGATCACTGTGAGTAATATCAATATTTGAATGCTTGTGAATGTCCAATTGTCTATTCCCTTATAAGCTTTATGAATTGCTAATTGGGATTGTGGACGTAAGTTTGACATGAATAAATGAATGGACCCAAGGTCATTTTGATAAACATAAATGGACCCAAGGTCGTTTTGACAAACATGAATGGACCCAAGGTCGTTTTGATAAACATGAATGGACCCAAGGTCGTTTTGACATGAATGAGTGGGCCGAAGGCCGTTTTGAAATGAATGAGTGGGCCGGAGGCTGTTCTGACATAAATGAATGGGCCAAAGGCCGTTTTGATACGAATGTGTAGGCCAAAGGCCGTTTTGATACGAATGTGTAGGCCAAAGGCCGTTTGACACGAAAGTGTATATGGGCCGGAGGCCGTTTGATGTAAATGTGGGCCGAAGGCCGATTGATAAATAATTGGGCCAAAGGCCGATGGAAATAAATAATTGGGCCAAAGGCCGATGGAAATGAATGATTGGGCCCAAGGCCGATGGAAATGAATGATTGGGCCAAAGGCCGATGGAAATGAATAATTGGGCCAAAGGCCGATGGAAATAAATAATTGGGCCAAAGGCCGATGGAAATGAATGATTGGGCCCAAGGCCGATGGAAACGAATAATTGGGCCAAAGGCCGATGGACATGAATGAATTGGGCCAGAGGCCGTATGATGTGTCTGGAACCTCAGTTACTTAATTTACATATGTCTATGTATGTATGTATTAGTTAGAAATGCAAATTGGGCCCAAGGCCGTTTGATGTATGTTGTTCCAATGTATATTCTTTATTTGGTATTATTCACTGGGCTTTCGCTCACGCTCATTCATGTATTTGTAGGTGAGCCCGGAGAGGTCCAAACCCAGCCTCAGTGAAGTCAGTGTGGAACAACAAAGATCTTTGGGGAAGTCAGCCCTTGTGTCTCACGCACGAGACCCGCCTTCGCCTTTTGTCGTTTGTTTCTGTCCTGTTATGTTGGCGAAGTTTTGAGTACGTCTGTGTATAGTTTTGTTAGCTGACTTAGATTTGAATGATCCTGTGTGTACAGAATTCTATGTCATTGTACTTTCTGTCGTGAGTTATTAACATATGTATGTAATGATGTGCATATAAGCACGGCTCTATGGACAAAGTTTTGAATTTTTACTTCCGTTTGGCCCCTTTACTCTGATGAGTTATGTCTGATTTGTATGGAGGCCGTAGGTAATCTCAGGATTAATGGCCGGTTATGTCCTTAACCCTTAGGGGCGGGTTCGGGTCGTGACACTGCGCGAGTGACAAACTGCACAAAACAGTGCAATGCGCAACACGGCAGGAGTGTAAACTACACAAAACAGTGCGATGCGCAACACAGCGCGAGTGGTAAACTGCACAAAACAGTGCAATGCACAAAACAGCGCGAGTGATAAACTGCACAAAACAGTGCGATGCGCGCATCGAGTGATAAATTGCACAAAACAGTGCGATGCGCAAAAAATAGCGCGAGTGTAAACTGCACAAGACAGTGCGATGTGCAAAAGGCGCGTGTGACAAACCGCACAACATAGTACGATGCGTAAGAAAGTGCGAGTGACAAACTGCACGAAACAGTGCGATGCGCAACACAGCGTGAGTGTAGACTACACAAAACAGCGCGATGCACAACACAACGCGAATGATAAACTGCACAAAACAATGCGATGCGCAAAAAAGCATGAGAGATAAACTGCACAAAACAGTGCGATGCGCAACAAAGAGCGAGTGTAAACTGCACAAAACAGTGCGATGCGTAAAAAAGCGCGAGAGATAAACTGCACAAAACAGTGCGATGCGCAACACAAAGCGAGTGTAAACTTCACAAAATAGTGCGATGCAAAACATAGCGCGACTGTAAACTGCACAAAACAGTGTGATGCGCAAAATAGCGTGAGAGGTAAACTGCCCAAAATAGTGCGATGCGCAATATAGCGCGAGTGTAAACTGCGCAAAACAGTGCGATGAGCGCATCGAGTGATAAAATGCACAAAACAGTGCGATGCACAAAATAGCGCGAGTGTAAACTTTACAAAACAGTGCGATGCACAAAATAATGTGAATTTAACTTGCACAAAACAAAGCAATGTGCAAAAGAGCACGAGTGGTAAACTGCATGAAACAGTGCAATGAGCAAGAAACCGCAAGTGATAAATTGCACAAAATAGTGCGATGCGCAACTCAGCGCGAGTGTAAACTGCACAAAACAGTGCGATGCGCAAAATAGCGCGAGTGTAAGCTGCACAAAACCGTGCGATAAGCAAAACAGCGCGAGTGATAAACAGCAAAAGAGCACGAGTGTAAACTGCACAAAACAGTGCGATGCGCAAAAGAGCGCGAGTGTAAACTGCACAAAACAGTGCGATGCACAAAAGAGCGCAAGTATAAACTGCACAAGATAGTGCGATGTGCAAGACTACGCGAGTGTAAGCTGCACAAAATAGTAAGATGCGCAACACAGCACGAGTAATAAACAGCACAAAACAACTGCACAAAATAGTTCAATGCACAAGAATGCGCGAGTGATAAACTGCACAAAATAGTGCGATGCGCAACAGAGCGCGAGTGATAAACTGCACAAAACAGTTCGATGCGCAACACAGCGCGAGTGAGAAACAACACAAAACAGTGCGATGCGCAACCCAGCGGGAGTGTAAACTGCACAAAACAGTGCGATGCGCAACACAGCGCGAGTCATAAATTGCATAAAACTGTGCGATGCGCAACATAGCGAGAGTGATAAACTGCACAAAACAGTGCGATGCGCAAAAGAGCACGAGTGTAAACTGCACAAAACAGTGCGATCCGCAACACAGTGCGAGTGATGAACTGCACAAAACAGTGCGATGGGCAACACATCGCGAGTGTAAACTGCACAAAACAGGGCGATGCGCAACACAGCCCGAGTAATAAACTGCGCAAAACAGTGCGATGCGCAAAACAGCGCGAGTGATAAACTCCACAAAATAGTGCGATGCGCAACACGGCGCGAGTGATACACTGCACAAAACAGTGCGATGCGCAACACAGCGCGAGTGTAAACTGCACAAAAGAGTGCGATGCACAACACAGCGCGAGTGAGAAACGGCAGAAAACAGTGCGATGTGCAACACAGCGCGAGTGTAAACCGCACAGAACAGTGCGATCCGCAACACAGCGCGAGTAATAAACAGCACAAAACAGTGCGATGCGCAAAACAGCGCGAGTCATAAACAGCACAAAACAATGTGAAGCGCAACACAGCGCAAGGGATAAACTGCACAAAACAGTGCGATGCGCAACATAGTGCGAGCGATAAACTGCACAAAACAGTCCGACGCGCAAGGAAACGCGAGTGATAAACTGCACAATACAGTGCGATGCACAACAAAGCGCGAGTGAAAAACTGCACAAAACAGTGCGATGCGCAAAAGAGCGCAAGTGAAAAACTGCACAAAACAGTGCGATGTACAACACAGCGCGACTGATAAACTGCACAAAGTACTGCGATGCGCAACACAGCGCGAGTGTAAACTGCACAACACAGTGCGATGCGCAACACAGAGCGAGTGATAAACTGCACAAAACAGGGCAATGCGCAAAACAGCGCGAGTGATGAACTGCCCAAAACAGTGCGATGCGCGCATCGAGTGATAAACTGCACAAAATAGTGCGATGCGCAACACAGCGGGAGTTTAAACTGCACAAAACAGTGCGATGCGCAAAAGAGCGCGAGTGTAAAATGCACAAGACCGTGCGATGCGAATCACAGCGCGAGTGTAAACTGCAAAAAAACAGTGCGATGCACAACACAGCGGGAGTGATAAACTGCACAAAATAGTTCTATGCGTAAGAAAATGCGAGTGATAAACTGCGCAAAATAGTGCGATGCGCAATAGAGCGCGAGTGATAAACTGCACAAAACAGTGCGAGTGAGAAACTGCACAAAACACTGCGATGCGCAACCCAACGGGAGTGTAAACTGCACAAAACAGTGCGATGCCCAACACAACGCGAGTGATAAACTGCACAAAACAGTGCGATGCGCAAAATAGCGCGAGAGATAAAGTACACAAAATAGTGCGATGCGCAACCTAGCGAGAGTGTAAACTGTAGAAAATAATGCGATGCGTAAAATAGCACGAGTGTAAACTTCACAAAACAGTGCGATGCCAAACATAGCGCGAGCGTAAAGTGCACAAAACAGTACGATGCGCAAAATAGCGCGAGTGATAAACTGCACAAAATAGTGCGATGCGCAACATAGCGCGAGTATAAACTGCGCAAAACAGTGCGATGAGCGCATCGAGTGATAAAATGCACAAAACAGTGCGATGCGCAAAATAGCGCGAGTGTAAACTGCACAAAATAGTGCGATGCGTAAAATAGCGCGAATGTAACTTGCACAAAACAAAACAATGCGCAGAAGAGCACGAGTGATAAACTGCACAAAACAGTGCAATGCGCAAGAAAGCGTAAGTGATGAACTACACAAAATAGTGCGATGCGCAACACAGCGCGAGTGTAAACTGCACAAAATAGTGCTATGAAGAAAACGGCGCGGGTGATAAGCTACACAAAACAGTGCGATGCGCAAAACAACGCGAGTGTAAACTGCACAAAACCGTGCGATGCGCAAAACAGCGCGAGGGTAAACTGCACAAAATAGTGCGATGCGCAAAAGAGCACGAGTGTAAACTGCCCAAAACAGTGCGAGGCGCAAAACAGCGCGAGTGATAAACTGCGCAAAACAGTGCAACGCGCAAAACAGCGCGAGGGACAAACTGCCCAAAACAGTGCGACGCGCAACACAGCCCGAGCGATAAACTGCACAAAACAGTGCGACGCGCAACACAGCGCCAGTGATAAACTACACAAAACAGCGCAATGCGCAACGCAGCGCGAGTGTAAACTACATAAAACAGCGCGATGCGCAATATAGCGCGAGTGATAAACTGCACAAAACAGTCTGATGCGCAAGAAAGCATGAGTGATAAACTGCACAAAATAGTGCGATGAGCAACAGAGCGCGAGTGATAAACTGCACAAAAATAGTGCCATGAGCAAAAGAGCTCGAGTGATAAACTGAACAAAACAGTGCGATGCGTAACACATCGCGAGTGATAAACTGCACAAAACAGTGCGATGCGCAACGCAGCGCGAGTGTAAGCTGCACAAAACAGTGCGATACGCAACACAGCGCGAGTGATAAACGGCACAAAATTGTGCGATGCACAAAACAGCGCGAGTATAAACTGCACAAAACAGTGCGATGCGCAAAATAGCGTGAGTGTAAACTCCACAAAACTGTGCGATGCGCAAGAAAGCGCAAGTGACAAACTGCACAAAACAGTGCGCTGCGCAACACAGCGCGAGTGATAAATTGCACAAAACAGTGTGATGCGCAAAAAAGCGCGAGAGATAAACTGCACAAAACAGTGCGATGCACAATATAGCGCGCGTGTAAACTGCAAAAAACAGTGCGATGCGTAAAATAGCACGAGTGTAAACTACCCAAAACAGTGCGATGCACAAAATAGCGCGAGTGTAAACTGCCAAGAATAGTGCGATGCGAAATATAGCGCGAGTGTTAACTGCACAAAATAGTGGGATGCGCAAAGTAGCGTGAGAGATACACTATACAAAATAGTGTGATGCGCAGCACAACGCGAGTGGAAACTGCACAAAATAGTGCGATGCTCAAAATAGCGCTAGTGTAAACTGTAAAAAACAGCGCGATGCGAAACATAGCGCGAGTGTAAACGGCATAAAATAGTTCAATACGCAAAATAGCGCGGGAGATAAACTGCACAAAACAGTGCGATGCGCAACATAGCGCGAGTGTAAACTGCACAAAATAATAAGATGAGCGCATCGAGTTACAAAATTCACAAAATAGTGCGATGCGCAAAATAGCGCGAGTGTAAACTGCACAAAACAGTGCGATGCGCAAAATAGCTCGAGTGTAAACTACACAAAACACTGCAATGCACAAAAGAGCGCGAGTGATAAACTGCACAAAACAGTTCAATGCGCCAGAAGCGCGAGTGATAAAATGCACAAAATAGCGCGATGCGCAACACAGCGCGAGTGTAAACTGCACAAAACACTCCGATGCGCAAAACAGCGCGAGTGGTAAACTGCACAAAACAGTGCGATGCGCAAAAGAGCGCGAGTAATAAACTGCACAACACAATGCGATGAGCGACACAGCGCGAGTGTAAACTACAAGAAACAGTGCGATGCGCAACATAGCGCGAGTGATAAACTGCCCCAAACAGTGCGATACGCAACATAGCGCGAGTGATAAACTGCACAAAACAGTGCGATGTGCAAAACAGCGCGAGTGATAAACTGCACAAAACAGTACGATGTGCAAAACAGCGCGAGTGATAAACTACACAAAATAGTGCAATGCACAACACAACGCGAGTGATAAACTGCACAAAACAGTGCAATACGCAAAACAGCGCGAGTGGTAAACTGCACAAAACAGTGCGATGCGCAAAACAGCGCAAGTGTAAACAGCACAAAACAGTGCGCTGCGCAAAATAGCGCGAGTGTAAACTGCACAAGACAGTGCGAAGTGCAAAGTAGCGCGAGTGTAAACTGCACAAAACAGTGCGATGCGCAAAAGAGCGCGAGTGATAAACTGCACAACACAGTGCGATGTGCAACACAGCGTGAGTGTAAACTGCACGAAACAGTGCGATGCGCAACATAGCGCAAGTGATAAACTGCACCAAACAGTGCCATCCGCAACATAGCGCGAGTGATAAACTACACCAAACAATGCGATGCGCAAAACAGCGCGAGTGATAAACCGCACAAAATAGTGCGATGCACAACACAGCGCGAGTGATAAACTGCACAAAACAATGCGATGCGCAAAACAGCGCGAGTGGTACACTGCACAAAACCGTTCGATGCGCAAAACAGCGCGAGTGTAAACAACACAAAACAGTGCACTGCGGAAAATAGCGTAAGTGTAAACTGCACAAGACAGTGCGATGCGCAAAATAGCGCGAGTGTAAACTGCACAACCCATTGCGATGCGCCAAAGAGCGCGAGTGTAAACTGCACAAAACAGTGCGATGCGCAAAAGGGCGCAAGTGATAAACTGCACAACACAGTGCGATGCGCAACACAGAGCGAGTGTAAACTGCACAAAACAGTGCGATGCGCAACATAGCGCGAGTGATAAACTGCACAAAATAGTGCGATATGCAACAAAGCGCGAGTGATAAACTGTACAATACAGTACGATACGCAAAACAGCGCGAGTGATAAACTGCACAAAATAGTGCGATGCACAACACACCGCGAGTGATAAAGTGCACAAAACAGTGCGATACGCAACATAGCGCCAGTGTAAACTGCAGAAAACAGTGCGATGAGCTCATCGAGTGATAAAATGTACAAAACAGTGCGATGCGCAAAATAGCGCGAGTGTAAACTACACAAAACAGTGCGATGCGCAAAATAGCGCAAGCGATAAACTGCACAAAACAGTGCGATGCGCAAAATAGCGCGAGTGATAAACTGCACAAAACCGTGTGATGCGTAAAATTGCGCGAGTGATAAACTGCACAACACAATGCAATGCGCAACACAGTGCGGGTGATAAACTGCAAAAAACAGCGCGATGCGCAACATAGCGCGAGTGATAAACTGCACAAAATAGTACGATCCGCAAAATAGCGCGAGTATAAACTGCACAAGATAGTGTGATGCGTAAAATAGCGCAAGTGATAAACTGCACGGACAGTGCGATTGCACAAGAATGCACGAGTGATAAAGTGCACAGAACAGTGCGAAGCGCAACATAGCGCGAGTGTGAACTGCACAAACTGCACAAAACAGTGCGATACACAACATAGCGCGAGTGTAAACTGCACAAAACAGTGTGATACGCAACATAGCGCGAGTGTAAACTGCAAGAAACAGTGCGATGAGCGCATCAAGTGATAAAATGAACAAAACTGTGCGATGCGCAAAATAGCACGAGTGTAAACGGCACAAAACAGTGCGATGCGCAAAAGAGCGCAAGTGATAAACTGCACAAAACAGTGCGATACGCAAAACAGCGCAAGTGATAAACTGCCCAAAACAATGCGATGGGCAACACAGCGCGTGTGATAAACTGCACAAAACAGTGCGATGCGCAACACAGCACGAGTGTAAAATGCACAAAACAGTGCGATGCGCAACACAGCGCGAGTGATAAACTGCACAAAATGGTGCGATACGCAAAATAGCGCGAGTGATAAACTGCACAAAACAGTGCGATCCGCGCATCGAGTGATAACTTGCACAAAACCGTGCGATTCGTAAAAGAGCGCGAGTTTGAACTGCACAAAACAGTGCGATGCGCAAAAGAGCGCGAGTGTAAACTACACAAGACAGTGCGATGCGCAACACAGTGCGAGTTAAAACTGCACAAAACAGTATGTCGCGCAACACAACGGGAGTGATAAACTGCACAAAACAGTGCAATGCGCAACATAGCGCGAGTGATAAACTACACAAAATAGTTCGATGCGCAAGAAAGCGCGAGTAATAAACTGCACAAAACAATGCGATGCGCAACACAGCGCTAGTGAGAAACTGCACAAAACAGTGCGATGCGCAACACAGCGGGAGTGTAAACGGCACAAAAAAGTGCGACGCGCAACACAGTGCGAGTGATAAACTGCACAAAACAGTGCGATGCGCAACACAGCACGAGTGATAAACTGCACAAAACAGTGCGATGCGCAAAAAATCGTAAGAGATAAACTGCACGAAACAGTGTGATGCACAACATAGCGCGAGTGTAAACTGTAGAAAACAGTGCGATGCGAAAAATAGCACGAGTGTAAACTTTACAAAACAGTGCGATGCGCAAAATAGCGCGAGAGATAAACCGCACAAAATAATGCGATGCGCAACATAGCGCGAGTGTAAACTGCGCAAAACAGTGCGACGAGCGCATCGAGTGATAAAATACACAAAACAGTGCGATTCGCCAAATAGCGTGAGTGTAAATTGCACAAAACAGTGCGATGCGCAAAATAGCACGAATGTAACTTGCACAAAACAAAGAAATTCGGAAAAGAGCGCGAGTGCTAAACTGCACAAAAATGGTGCAATGCGCAAGAACGCGAAGTGATAAACTGCACAAAATAGTGAGATGCGCGACACAGCGCGAGTGTAAACTGCACAAAATAGTGCGATGCACAAACAGCAGGAGTGATAAGCTGCACAAAACAGTACCATGCGCAAAACAGCGCGAGTGTAAACTGCACAAAACAGTGCGATGCGCAAAAGAGCGCGAGTGTAAACTGCACAAAACAGTGCGATGCGCAAAACAACGCGAGTGATAAACTGCACAAAACAGTGCGATGCGCAAAACAGCGCGAGTGATAAACTGCACAAAATAGTGCGACGCGCAACACAGCGCGGGTGATAAACTGCACAAAAGAGTGCGATGCGCAACACAATGCGAGTGTAAACTGCACAAAACAGTGCGATGCGCAACATAGCGTGAGTGATAAACTGCACAAAACAGTCCGATGTGCAAGAAAGCTAGAGTGATAAACTGCACAAAACAGTGCGATGTGCAACATAGCGCGAGTGATAAACTGCACAAAATAGTGCCATGCGCAAAAGAGCACGAGTGATAAACTGCACAAAATAGTGCGATGCGTAACACAGCGCGAGCGATAAACTGCACAAAACAGTGGGATGCGCAACACAGCGCGAGTGTAAACTACACAATACAGTGCGATGCGCAACATAGCGCGAGTGATAAATGGGACAAAATAGTGCGATGCGCAAAACAGCGCGAGTGTAAACTGCACAAAACAGTGCGATGCGCAAAATAGCGCAAGTGTAAACTCCACAAACTAGTGCGATGCGCAAAATAGCGCGAGTGTAAACCGCACAAAACAGTGCGATGCGCAAGAAAGCGCGAGCGACAAACTGCACAAAACAGTGCAATGCGCAACATAGCGCGAGTGATAAACGGTACAGAACAATGCGATTCGCAAAATAGCGCGAGTGTAAACTTCACAGGACAGTGCGATGCGCAAAAGCCGCGTGTGATAAACTGTACAACACAGTGCGATGCGCAAGAAAGCACGAGTGATAAACTGCAGAAAACAGTGCGATGCGCAACACAGCGCGAGTGTAAACTGCACAAAACAGTGCGATGCGTAACACAGCGCGAGTGATAAACTGCACAAAATAGTGCGATGCGCAAAACAACGCGAGTGCTAAACTACACAAAACAGTGGGATGCGCAAAATAGCGAGAGTGTAAACAACACAAAACAGTGCGATGCGCAAAATAGCGCGAGTGCAAACTACCCAAAACCGTGCGATGCGAAACATAGCGCGAGTGTTAACTGCACAAAACAGTGCGAGGTGCAAAATAGCGCGAGAGATACACTACACAAAATAGTGCGGTGCGCAGCAGAGCGCGAGTGGAAACTGCAAAAAACAGTGCGATGCGCAAAATAGCGCTAGTGTAAACTGCACAAAACAGCGCGATGCGAAACACAGCGCGAGTGTAAACGGCACAAAACATTTCAATGCACAAAATAGCGTGGGAGATAAACTCTACAAAATGGTGCGCTGCGCCACATAGCGCGAGTGTAAACTGAACAAAACAGTGCGATGAGCGCATCGAGTTATAAAATTCACAAAACAGTGCGATGCGCAAGATTGCGGGAGTGTAAACTACACAAAACAGTGCGATGCGCAAATAGCTCGAGTGTAAACTGCACAAAACAATGCAATGCACAAAAGAGCAGGAGTGATAAACTGCACAAAATAGTGCAATGCGCAAGAAGCGCGAGTGATAAAATGATCAAAGTAGTGCGATGCGCAACACAACGCAAGTGTAAACTGCACAAAACAGTGCGATGCCCAAAATAGCGCGAGTGTAAACTGCACAAGACAGTGTGATGCGCCAAATAGCGCCAGTGTAAACTGCACAACACATTGCGATGCGTAAAAGAGCGCGAGTGTAAACTGCACAAAACAGTGCGACGCGCAAAAGAGCGCGAGTGATAAACTGCACAACACAGTGCGATGTGCAACACAGCGCGAGTGATAAACTGCACAAAATAATGCGATGCGCAACACAACGCGAGTGTATACTGCACGAAACAGTGTGATGCGCAACATAGCGCAAGTGATAAACTGCACAAAACAGTGTGATACGCAACGTAGCACGAGTGATAAACTGCACAAAACAGTGCGATGCGCAAAATAGCGCAATTGATAAACTGCACAAAATGGTGCGATGCACAACACAGCACAAGTGATAAACTGCACAAATCAGTGCGATCCGCAACATAGCGCGAGTGTAAACTGCACAAGACAGTGCGGTGAGCGCATCGAGAGATAAAATGAACAAAACAGTGCGATGCACAAAATAGCGCGAGTGTAAACTGCACAAAACAGTGCGATGCGCAAAAGAGCGCACGCGATAAACTGCAAAAAACTGTGCGATGCGCAAAACAGCGCGAGTGATAAACTGCACAAAACAGTGCGATGCGCGCATCGGGTGATAAACTGCAAAAACGGAATGCGATGCGCAAAAGAGCGCGAGTGTAAACTGCACAAAACAGTACGATGCGCAAAATAGTGCGAGTGTAAACTACACAAGACAGTGCGATGCGCAAAAGGTGCGTGTGATAAACTGCACAATACAGTGCGATGCGCAAGAAAGCGCGATGGTAAACTGCAGAAAACAGTGCGATGCGCAACACAGCGCGCGTGTAAACTGCACAAAATAGTGCGATGCGTAACACAAGGCGAGTGATAAACTGCACAAAACAGTGCGATGCGTAAAAGAACGCGAGTGATAAACTACACAAAACAGTGGGATGCGCAAAACAGCGAGAGTGTAAACAACACAAAACAGTGCGATGCGCAAAACAGCGCGAGTGTAAACTGCACAAAACAATGCGATGCGCAAAATAGCGCGAGTGTAAACTCCACAAAACAGTGCGATGCACAAAATAGCGCGAGTGTAGACTGCACAAAGTAGTGCAATGCGCAAGAAAGCGCCTGTGATAAACTACACAAAATAGTGCGATGCGCAAGAAAGCGCAAGTGATAAACTGCACAAAACTGTGCGATGGGCAACACTGCGCGAGCGTAAACTGCACAAAACAGCGCGATGCCCAAAACAACGCGAGTGATAAACTGCACAAAATAGTGCAATGCGCAACACAACGCGAGTGTAAACGGCACAAAACAGTGCGATGCGCAACACAGCACGAGTGATAAACTGCACAAAACTGTGCGATGAGCAAAATAGCGCGAGAGATAAACTGCACAAAACAGTGCGATGTGCAACACAGCGCGAGTGTAAACTGCACAAAACGGTGCGATACGCAACACAGCGCGAGTGATAAACTGCACAAAACAGCGCGTTGCCCTAAACAGCGCGAGTGGTAAACTGCACAAAACGGTGCGATGCGCCAAACAGCGCGAGTGTAAACTGCACAAAACCGTGCGATGCGCAAAAGAGCGCGAGGGTAAACTGCACAAAACAGTGCGATGCGCAAAATAGCGCGAGTGTAAGCTGCACAAGACAGTGCGATGTGCAAAAGAGCGCGAGTGTAAACAGCACAAAACAGTGCGCTGCGCAACATAGCACGAGTGATAAACTACAAAAAATAGTGCGATGCGCAAGACAGTGCGAGTGTAAATTCCACAACAAAGCGCGAGTGATAAACTGCACAAAATAGTGCATTGCACAACACTGCGCGAGCGTAAACTACACAAAACAGTGTGATGCGCAACACAGCGCGAGTGATAACCTGCACAAAATAGTGCGATGCGCAAAATAGCGCGAGTGATAAACTGCACAAAACAGTGCGCTGCGTGCATCGAGTGATAAAATGCACAAAAGAGTACGATTCGTAACACAGCACAAGTGTAAACTTCCCAAAGTAGTGCGATGCGCAACACAGCACGAGTGATAACCTGCACAAAACAGTGCGATCCGCAAAACAGCGCGAGTGATAAACAGCACAAAACAGTGTGATGCGCAACACAACGCGAGTGTAAACTGCACAAAACAGTGCGTTGCACAACACAACGCGAGTGATAAACTGCACAAAACAGTGCGATGAGCAAAATAGCGCGAGAGATAAACTGCACAAAACAATGCGATGCGCAACACAGCGCGAGTGTAAACTGCACAAAATAGTGCGATGTGAAACATAGCACGGGTGTAAACTGCACAAAACAGTGCGATGCGCAAAATAACGCGAGAGAAAAACTGCAAAAAACCGTGCGATGCACAACATAGCGCGAATGTAAACTGCACAAACTGTGCGATGAGCACATCGAGTGATTAAATGCACAAAACAGTGCAATGCGCAAAATAGCCCGAGTGTAACTTGCACAAAAGAATGCATTGTGCAAAAGAGCGAGAGTGATAAACTGCACAAAATAGTGCAATGCGCAAGAAAGCGCAACTGCACAAAATCGTGCGATGCGCAACACAGCGCGAGTGTAAACTGCACAAAACAGTGCGATGCACAAAACAGCGCGAGTGATAAATTGCACAAAATGGTGCGATGCGCAAAACAGCGCGAGTGTAAACTGGACAAAACCGTGCGATGCACAAAACAGCGCGAGTGATAAACTGCACAAAACAGTGCGATACGCAAAACAACGCGAGTGTAAACTCCACAAAATAGTGCGATGCGCAAAATGGCACGAGTGTAAACTCCACAAAACAGTACGATGCGCAAAATAGCGCAAGGGTAAACTGCCCAAAACAGTGCGATGCGCAAAATAGCGCGGGTGGAAACTGCACAAGACAGTGCGATGCGCAAAAGAACGCGAGTGTGAACTGCACAAAACAGTGCGATGCACAACACAGCGCGAGTGATTAACTACACAAAACAGCACGATGCGCAAAACGGCACGAGTGATAAACTGCAGAAAACAGAGCGACGCGCAAAACAGCGCGAGTGTAAACTGCACAAAGTAGTGCGATGCGCAAAATAGCGCGAGTGTAAACTCCACAAAACAGTGCGATGCATAAAATAGCGCGAGTGAATAGCTGCACAAAACAGTACAATGCAAAAGAAAGCGCGAGTGATTAGCTGCACAAAACAGTGCGATACGCAAGAAAGCGCGAGTGATAACCTGCACAAAACAGTGCGATCCGCAAAACAGCGCGAGTGATAAACAGCACAAAACAGTGTGATGCACAACACAACGCGAGTGTAAACTGCACAAAACAGTGCGTTGCACAACACAACGCGAGTGATAAACTGCACAAAACAGTGCGATGAGCAAAATAGCGCGAGAGATAAACTGCACAAAACAATGCGATGCACAACACAGCGCGAGTGTAAACTGCACAAAACAGTGCGATGTGAAACATAGCGCGAGTGTAAATGCACAAAACAGTGCGATGCGCAAAATAACGCGAGAGAAAAACTGCAAAAAACCGTGCGATGCACAACATAGCGCGAATGTAAACTGCACAAACTGTGCGATGAGCACATCGAGTGATTAAATGCACAAAACAGTGCAATGCGCAAAATAGCCGAGTGTAACTTGCACAAAAGAATGCATTGTGCAAAAGAGCGAGAGTGATAAACTGCACAAAATAGTGCAATGCGCAAGAAAGCGCAACTGCACAAAATCGTGCGATGCGCAACACAGCGCGAGTGTAAACTGCACAAAACAGTGCGATGCACAAAACAGCGCGAGTGATAAATGCAAAATGGTGCGATGCGCAAAACAGCGCGAGTGTAAACTGGACAAAACCGTGCGATGCACAAAACAGCGCGAGTGATAAACTGCACAAAACAGTGCGATACGCAAAACAACGCGACTGTAAACTCCACAAAATAGTGCGATGCGCAAAATGGCACGAGTGTAAACTCCACAAAACAGTACGATGCGCAAAAAGCGCAAGGGTAAACTGCCCAAAACAGTGCGATGCGCAAAATAGCGCGGGTGGAAACTGCACAAGACAGTGCGATGCGCAAAATAGTGCGAGTCTAAACTGCACAACAAAGTGCGATGCGCAAAAGAACGCGAGTGTGAACTGTACAAAACAGTGCGATGCGCAACGCAGCGCGAGTGATTAACTACACAAAACAGCACGATGCGCAAAACGACACGAGTGATAAACTGCAGAAAACAGTGCGACGCGCAAAACAGCGCGAGTGTAAACTGCACAAAGTAGTGCGATGCGCAAAATAGCGCGAGTGTAAACTCCACAAAACAGTGCGATGCGTAAAATAGCGCGAGTGAATAGCTGCACAAAACAGTACAATGCGAAAGAAAGCGCGAGTGATAAGCTGCACAAAACAGTGCGATACGCAAGAAAGCGCGAGTAATAACCTGCACAAAACAGTGCGATCCGCAACACAGCACGAGCGATAAATTGCACAAAACAGTGCGATGCGCAACACAACGCGAGTGATAAACTGCACAAAATAGTGTGATGCGCAAAACATCGCGCGTGATAAACTGCACAAAATAGTGCGATGCGCAAAACAGTGCGAGTGTAAACTGTACAAAATAGTGTGATGCGCAAAATAGCGGGAGTGTAAACTCCACGAAATAGTGCAATGCGCAAAATAGCGCGAGTGTAAACTGCACAAAACAGTGCGATGCGCAACACAGCGCTGGTGATAAACTGCACAAAACAGTGCGATGCGCAAAAGAGCGCGAGTGTAAACTGCACAAAACAGTGCGATCGCAAAATAGCGCGAGTGTAAACTCCACAAAACAGTGCGATGCGCAAGAAAGCGCGAGTGACAAATTGCACAAAACAGTGCGATGCGCAACACAGCGCGAGTGATAAACTGCACAAAACTGTGCGATGCGCAACACAGCGCGAGTGATAAACTGCACAAAACAGTGCGATGAGCAAAACAGCGTGAGTGATAAACTGCACAAAACAGTGCAGTGAGCGCAGCGGGTGATAAACTACACAAAACAATGCGATGCGCAAAATAGCGCGATTGTAAACTGCACAAAACAGTGCGATGCGCAAAATAGTGCGAGTGTAAACTGCACCAGACAGTGCGATGCGCAAAAGGCGCGTGTGATAAACTGCACAATACAGTGCGATGCGCAAGAAAGCGCGAGGGTAAACTGTAGAAAACAGTGCGATGCACAACACAACGCGAGTGTAAACTGCACAAAACAGTGCGATGCGTAACACAGCGCGAGTGATAAACTGCACACAACAGTGCGATGCGTAAAACAACGCGAGTGAAAAACTACACAAAACAGTGGGATGCGCGAAACAGCGAGTGTAAACAACACAAAACAGTGCGATGCGCAAAATAGCGCGAGTGTAAACTCCACAAAACAATGCGATGCCCAAAATAGCGCGAGTGTAGACTGCACAAAACAGTGCGATGCGCAACACTGCGCGAGCGTAAACTGCACAAGACAGTGCGATGCGCAACACAGCGCGAGTGATAAACTGCACAGAATAGTGTGACGCGCGCATCGAGTGATAAAACGCACAAAAGACTGCGATGCGTAACACAGCGCGAGTGTAAACTGCAAAAAAGCAGTGCGATGCGCAACATAGCGCGAGAGTAACCTGCACAAAGCAGTGCGACGTGCAACACAGGACGAGTGATAAACTGCACAAAACAGCGCGATGCCCAAAATAGGGCGAGTGATGAGCTGCACCAAACAGTGCGATGCGCAACACAGCACGAGTGTAAATTGCACAAAACAGTGCGATGCGCAACACAGCGCGAGTGATAAGCTGCACAAAACAGTGCGATGCGGAAAAGAGCGCAAGATAAACTGCACAAAACGGTGCGATGCGCAACACAGCACGAGTGATAAACTGCACAAAACCGCGCGATGCCCAAAATAGCTCGAGTGATAAACAGCACAAAACGGTGCGATGAGCAAAACAGCGCGAGTGTAAACTGCACAAAACCGTGCGATGCGCAAAACAGCGCGAGTGATAAATTGCACAAAATAGTGCAATGTGCAAAATAGCGCGAGGGAAAACTGCACAATACAGTGCGATGCGCACAAGAGCGCGAGTGTAAACTTCACAAAACAGTGCGATGCGCAACACAGCGCGAGTGATAAACTACACAAAACAGTGCGATGCGCAAAATAGCGCGAGTGTAAACTGCACAAAATAGTGCGATGCGCAAGAAAGCGCGAGTGACAAACTGCACAAAACAGTGCAATGCGGTACATAGCGCGAGTGAAAAACTGCACAAAACAGTGCGACGCGCAACACAGCGCGAGTGATAAACTGCACAAAATAGTGCGATGCGCAAAACAGTGCGAGTGTAAACTGTACAAAATAGTGTGATGCGCAAAATAGCAGGAGTGTAAACTCCACGAAATAGTGCAATGCGCAAAATAGCGCGAGTGTAAACTGCACAAAACAGTGCGATGCGCAACACAGCGCTGGTGATAAACTGCACAAAACAGTGCGATGCGCAAAAGAGCGCGAGTGTAAACTGCACAAAACAGTGCGATCGCAAAATAGCGCGAGTGTAAACTCCACAAAACAGTGCGATGCGCAAGAAAGCGCGAGTGACAAATTGCACAAAACAGTGCGATGCGCAACACAGCGCGAGTGATAATGTCACGCCCCTAACCTGCCCCTAAAAGGTTTGGGCATGACCTAACCAAAAACAGACAGAATGACCTATGATGAAAGCGTTTGGGGCCTGAGCGGAAGCAGTAAATCTTAAATGACAATAACAAACACATCCATTGAGCAACTACCAAAAACCAGGACCATTTCGATATTTAACAAATGGTAAACATGCACACAGAAGTAGGTTACAAAACATCTACAAATCCAGCCCAGATATTAGGCACACAAAATAATAGATACAATAACCCTGACCAGCAACATGAATACCAAAAATTACATATACAAAGAAAACTGGTCTAATATGTAAGGGTTCCCTCCTGTGCCTGGTTATCCTTAAGCTGACAAAATGCACGAGGTAATGTTAGAACAGCTCCCCAAGCTGGCTCCTACAGAATCAGACAACAGATAGAATGAGACAAGCTCAGTGAATAATAGTGCGTAATAATAGAATCACAATGCACCTTAGTATATGTACCAAAATCAAATACAGAAATAACAAATTGGTCTGTTGGCCCAGATAGCCTTTCGGCACAGGTAGCCTTGCGGCACAACAGATAGCCTTTCGGCACAACAGATAGCCTTTCGGCACAGGTAGCCTTGCGGCACAACAGATAGCCTTTCGGCACAGGTAGCCTTGCGGCACAACAGATAGCCTTTCGGCACAACAGATAGCCTTTCGGCACAACAGATATACGGATATGGTTTCCACTTTTCATTTCCAGATCAATACATAATTTACAATTATGTCTTACAGAACAGATACATAAATATATATGTTAATGCACTATGACTCACAGCGTTGTGGGCGGCGTACTAGTTCCTTCTGGAGTGTGCCCTGCACACAATATACTGATAATTAGTATTCTTCCCTTTTAAATCCTTATCAGTCATTCCATATGTCACTACAGTTTTATGGATATGAATATATCACTATCATAACTCATCAGAAAAACATTCTAATAACACCAAAGAGTCAAGCATGAAAAACTGAACAAAACAGATTTTTCTTACTGAAACAGTCCTCCGCTCGAGCGTATCTTTGTCCGCTCGAGCGGACAGTGTAGTGCTACCAAAAATACTGGATGGTCGATGTTTACGCTCGAGCGTACAATTCTCCGCTCGAGCGTACAGGGTAAATTTCAGAAAACTGCTGGAAGGTGCATTTTCACGCTCGAGCGGCCCTGACCTCCGCTCGAGCGGACGACTACCCAGATTCAAGGCAGCCCGATTTCAAGCCAAAATTCATCATCCAAACCCAATTTTTCATGCAATCAAGGGTAAAATTCATGCAAGCATTCCACTTAACAACACCATAACATGAATTAAAGCTTAATCACATCAAGTTGAACCAAGTTAAAGGCTTCAACAAGCCAACACTTTCACAAATTTCAATCTAACTTCAAGTTCTTTAAACATATCACCTGAAATCAACATATATGCAAGATTAGATGATACAAAATCAAGGATTTGAAGTATAGATTCATACAACACTCAAATTAGTGTCAACATGCTCAAATAGTGAGAAACCCTAATGAATCAAACATATATTATCCATGAACCCAACACAAACATGGGTTGAAATTCTTGAAGAGTTATACAAGAAATTTGAATTACCTTAACTTAACTCTTTCAATTCTACCAATTTGATTAGCTTTCCTTGGTGTCTCACGTTTTCCCCAATTCCTTCTTGACTCTCTCTCTCTTCTCTCCCAAAGAGTCCCACGTTTTTGCTCACAAATCCCACACAAGTCTTAAACATAGGCATATATATATATATCTAACCATAGAAAAGCATATAAGACGAAATTGAATCGCTTTATGGTGCCGAAATAAAAATTTCACAGAAAATCCCATTATAGCTTAAAAATAATGTAGATTCCAAATATCAAATCAATTTTTGCAAATTAAATCTCTAAGGTGTCCAATTTCAGATGAAAGCAATTCAAGTGTAACAGATAATGTTTGAATTCAACAGATAAGGGTCAATATGTCTTCTTTCCATGCAATTTACCGCACTTATACATAAAATTTCATAATAGATATTCAGAGATACAGAACAAAAGCTTGAAAGGGTAACAGAATCAGATACGAGGGTCGGGGTATTACAGATAAACTGCACAAAACTGTGCGATGCGCAACACAGCGCGAGTGATAAACTGCACAAAACAGTGCGATGAGCAAAACAGCGTGAGTGATAAACTGCACAAAACAGTGCAGTGAGCGCAGCGGGTGATAAACTACACAAAACAATGCGATGCGCAAAATAGCGCGATTGTAAACTGCACAAAACAGTGCGATGCGCAAAATAGTGCGAGTGTAAACTGCACCAGACAGTGCGATGTGCAAAAGGCGCGTGTGATAGACTGCACAATACAGTGCGATGCGCAAGAAAGCGCGAGGGTAAACTGTAGAAAACAGTGCGATGCACAACACAACGCGAGTGTAAACTGCACAAAACAGTGCGGTGCGTAACACAGCGCGAGTGATAAACTGCACACAACAGTGCGATGCGCAAAACAACGCGAGTGAAAAACTACACAAAACAGTGGGATGCGCGAAACAGCGAGAGTGTAAACAACACAAAACAGTGCGATGCGCAAAATAGCGCGAGTGTAAACTCCACAAAACAATGCGATGCCCAAAATAGCGCGAGTGTAGACTGCACAAAACAGTGCGATGCGCAACACTGCGCGAGCGTAAACTGCACAAGACAGTGCGATGCGCAACACAACGCGAGTGATAAACTGCACAGAATAGTGCGACGCGCGCATCGAGTGATAAAACGCACAAAAGACTGCGATGCGTAACACAGCGCGAGTGTAAACTGCAAAAAAGCAGTGCGATGCGCAACATAGCACGAGAGTAACCTGCACAAAGCAGTGCGACGCGCAACACAGCGCGAGTGATAAACTGCACAAAACAGCGCGATGCCCAAAATAGCGCGAGTGATGAGCTGCACCAAACAGTGCGATGCGCAACACAGCGCGAGTGTAAATTGCACAAAACAGTGCGATGCGCAACACAACGCGAGTGATAAGCTGCACAAAACAGTGCGATGCGGAAAAGAGCGCAAGATAAACTGCACAAAACGGTGCGATGCGCAACACAGCACGAGTGATAAACTGCACAAAATCGCGCGATGCCCAAAATAGCTCGAGTGATAAACAGCACAAAACGGTGCGATGAGCAAAACAGCGCGAGTGTAAACTGCACAAAACCGTGCGATGCGCAAAACAGCGCGAGTGATAAATTGCACAAAATAGTGCAATGTGCAAAATAGCGCGAGGGAAAACTGCACAATACAGTGCGATGCGCACAAGAGCGCAGTGTAAACTTCACAAAACAGTGCGATGCACAACACAGCGCGAGTGATAAACTACACAAAACAGTGCGATGCGCAAAATAGCGCGAGTGTAAACTGCACAAAATAGTGCGATGCGCAAGAAAGCGCGAGTGACAAACTGCACAAAACAGTGCAATGCGGTACATAGCGCGAGTGAAAAACTGCACAAAATAGCGCGACGCGCAACACAGCGCGAGTGATAAACTGCACAAAATAGTGCGATGCGCAAAACAGTGCGAGTGTAAACTGTACAAAATAGTGTGATGCGCAAAATAACGGGAGTGTAAACTCCACGAAATAGTGCAATGCGCAAAATAGCGCGAGTGTAAACTGCACAAAACAGTGCGATGCGCAACACAGCGCTGGTGATAAACTGCACAAAACAGTGCGATGCGCAAAAGAGCGCGAGTGTAAACTGCACAAAACAGTGCGATCGCAAAATAGCGCGAGTGTAAACTCCACAAAACAATGCGATGCGCAAGAAAGCGCGAGTGACAAATTGCACAAAACAGTGCGATGCGCAACACAGCGCGAGTGATAAACTGCACAAAACAGTGCGATGCGCAACACAGCGCGAGTGATAAACTGCACAAAACAGTGAGATGAGCAAAACAGCGTGAGTGATAAACTGCACAAAACAGTGCAGTGAGCGCAGCGCGTGATAAACTACACAAAACAATGCGATGCGCAAAATAGCGCGATTGTAAACTGCACACAAAACAGTGCGATGCGCAAAATAGTGCGAGTGTAAACTGCACCAGACAGTGCGATGCGCAAAAGGCGCGTGTGATAAACTGCACAATACAGTGCGATGCGCAAGAAAGCGCGAGGGTAAACCGTAGAAAACAGTGCGATGCACAACACAACGCGAGTGTAAACTGCACAAAACAGTGCGATGCGTAACACAGCGCGAGTGATAAACTGCACACAACAGTGCGATGCGCAAAACAACGCGAGTGAAAAACTACACAAAACAGTGGGATGCGCGAAACAGCGAGAGTGTAAACAACACAAAACAGTGCGATGCGCAAAATAGCGCGAGTGTAAACTCCACAAAACAATGCGATGCCCAAAATAGCGCGAGTGTAGACTGCACAAAACAGTGCGATGGGCAACACTGCGCGAGCGTAAACTGCACAAGACAGTGCGATGCGCAACACAGCGCGAGTGATAAACTGCACAAAATAGTGCGACGCGCGCATCGAGTGATAAAATGCACAAAAGACTGCGATGCGTAACACAGCGCGAGTGTAAACTGCAAAAAAGCAGTGCGATGCGCAACATAGCGCGAGAGTAACCTGCACAAAGCAGTGCGATGCGCAACACAGCGCGAGTGATGAGCTGCACCAAACAGTGCGATGCGCAACACAGCGCGAGTGTAAATTGCACAAAACAGTGCGATGCGCAACACAGCGCGAGTGATAAGCTGCACAAAACAGTGCAATGAGGAAAAGCGCGCAAGATAAACTGCACAAAACGGTGCGATGTGCAACACAGCACGAGTGATAAACTGCACAAAACCGCGCGATGCCCAAAATAGCTCGAGTGATAAACAGCACAAAACGGTGCGATGAGCAAAACAGCGCGAGTGTAAACTGCACAAAACCGTGCGATGCGCAAAACAGCGCGAGTGATAAATTGCACAAAATAGTGCAATGTGCAAAATAGCGCGAGGGAAAACTGCACAATACAGTGCGATGCGCACAAGAGCGCAAGTGTAAACTTCACAAAACAGTGCGATGCGCAACACAGCGCGTGTGATAAACTACACAAAACAGTGCGATGCGCAAAATAGCGCGAGTGTAAACTGCACAAAATAGTGCGATGCGCAAGAAAGCGCGAGTGACAAACTGCACAAAACAATGCAATGCGGTACATAACGCGAGTGAAAAACTGCACAAAACAGTGCGACGCGCAACACAGCGCGACTGATAAACTGCACAAAGCAGTGCGATGCGCGAAACAGCGCGAGTGATAAACTGCGCAAAACAGTGCGATGCGCGCATCGGGTGATAAACTGCACAAAACAGTGGGATGCGCAAAAGGGCGCGAGTGTAAACTACACAAAATAGTGCGATGTGCAAAATAGCGCGAGTGTAAACTGCACAAGACAGTGCGATGCGCAAAAGGCGCGTGTGATAAACTGCACAACACAGTGCGATGCACAAGAAAGCGCGAGGGATAAACTGCAGAAAACAGTGCGATGCGCAACACAGCGCGAGTGTGAACTGCACAAAATAGTGCGATACGTAACACAGCGCGGGTGATAAACTACACAAAACAGTGCGATGCGCAGAACAACGCGAGTGATAAACTACACAAAACAGTGGGATGCGCAAAACAGCGAGAGTGTAAACAACACAAAACAGTGCGATGCGCAAAATAGCGCGAGTGTAAACTGCCCAAAACAGTGCGATGCGAAACATAGCGCGAGTGTTAACTGCACAAAATAGTGGGATGCGCAAAATAGCGCGAGAGATACATTGCACAAAATAGTGTGATGCGCAGCACAGCGCGAGTGGAAACTGCACAAAACAGTGCGATGCGCAAAATAGCGCTAGTGTAAACTGCACAAAACCGCGCGATGCGAAACATAGCACGATTGTAAACTGCACAAAACAGTTCAATGCGCAAAATAGCGCGGGAGATAAACTGCACAAAATAGTACGATGCGCAACATAGCGCGAGTGTAAACTGCACAAAACAGTGCGATACGTAACACAGCGCGAGTGATAAACAACACAAAACAGTGCGATGCGCAAAACAACGCGAGTGATAAACTACACAAAACAGTGGGATGCGCAAAACAGCGAGAGTGTAAACAACACCAAACAGTGAGATGCGGAAAATAGCGCGAGTGCAAACTGCCCAAAACAGTGCGATGCGAAACATAGCGCGAGTGTTAACTGCACAAAACAGTGCGATGCGCCAAATAGCGCGAGAGATACATTGCACAAAAAAGTGCGATGCGCAGCACAGCGCGAGTGGAAACTACACAAAACAGTGCGATGCGCAAAATAGCGCTAGTGTAAACTGCACAAAATAGCGCGATGCGAAACATAGCACGATTGTAAACTGCACAAAATAGTTCAATGCGCAAAATAGCGCGGGAGATAAACCGCACAAAACAGTGCGATGCGCAACATAGCGCGAGTGTGAACTGCACAAAACAGTGCGATGAGCGCATCGAGTTATAAAATTCACAAAATGGTGCGATGCGCAAAATAGCGCGAGTGTAAACTGCACAAAACTGTACGATGCGCAAAATAGCTCTAGTGTAAACTGCACAAAACAATGCAATGCACAAAAGAGCGCGAGTGATAAACTGCACAAAACGGTGCAATGCGCAAGAAGCGCGAGTGATAAACTGCACAAAATAGTGCGATGCGCAACACAGCGCGAGTGTCAACTGCACAAAACTGTGCGATGCGCAAAACATAGCAAGTGGTAAACTGCACAAAACCGTGCAATCCGCAAAACAACGCGAGTGTAAACTGCACAAAACAGTGCGATGCGTAAAAAAACGCGAGTGATAAACTGCACAAAACAGTAAAACAGCGCGAGTGATCAACTGCACAAAATAGTGCGATGCCCAACACGGCGCGAGTGATAAACTGCACAAAACAATGCGATACGCAACATAGCGCGAGTGTAAACTGCACAAAACAGTGCGATGAGCGCATCGAGTGATAAAATGAACAAAACAGTGCGATACGAAAAATAGTGCGAGTGTAAACTGCACAAAACAGTGCGGTGCGCAAAAGAGCGCAAGTGATAAACTGTACAAAATAGTGCGATGCGCAAAACAGCGCGAGTGATAAACTGCACAAAACAGTGCGATGCGCAAAAGAGCGCGAGTGATAAACTGCAGAACACAGTGCGATGCGCAACACAGCGCGAGTGATTAACTGCACAAAATAGTGCAATGCGCAACACAGCGCGAGTGTAAACTGCACGAAATGGTGCGATGCGCAACATAGCGCGGTTGATAAACTGCACCAAATAGTGTGATGCACAACATAGCGCGAGTGATACACTGCACAAAACAATACGATGCGCAAAATAGCGCGAGTGTAAACTGCACAAGACAGTGTGATGCGCAGAATAGCGCAAGTGATAAACTGCATAACACAATGCGATTGCACAAGAAAGCACGAGTGATAAAGTGCACAAAACAGTGCGAAGCGCAACATAGCGCGAGTGTGAACTGCACAAAACAATACGATGCGCAAAATAGCGCGAGTGTAAACTGCACAAGACAGTGTGATGCGCAGAATAGCGCAAGTGATAAACTGCATAACACAATGCGATTGCACAAGAAAGCACGAGTGATAAAGTGCACAAAACAGTGCGAAGCGCAACATAGCGCGAGTGTGAACTGCACAATCTGCACAAAACAGTGCGATACGCAACATAGCGCAAGTGTAAACTGCACAAAACAGTACGATGAGCGCATCGAGTGATAAAATGAACAACACAGTGCGATACGCAAAATAGCGTGAGTGTAAACTGCAGAAAACAGTGCGATGCGCAAAAGAGCGCAGGTGATAAACTGCACAAAACCGTACGATGCGCAAAACAGCGGGAGTGGTAAAATGCACAAAACAGTGCGATGCGCAACACAGCGCGGGTGATAAACTGCACAAAACAGTGCGTTGAGCGCATCAAGTGGTAAAATACACAAAACAGTGCGATGCGCAAAATAGCGCGAGTGTAAACTGCGCAAAACAGTGCGATGCGTAAAATAGCGCGAGTGTAAACTGCACAAAACAGTGCAATGCGCAAAAGAGCGCGAGTGATAAACTGCAAAAAATAGTGCAATGCGCAAGAAGCGCGAGTGATAAACTGCACCAAATAGTGCGATGCGCAACACACCGCGAGTGTAAACTGCATAAAACAGTGCCATGCACAAGAAAACACGAATGATAAACTGCACAAAAGAGTGCGATGCGCAACACAGCGCGAGTTTAAAATGCACAAAACAGTGCGATGCGTAAAACAGCGCGAGTGGTAAACTGCACAAAACAGTGCGATCCGCAAAACAGCGCGAGTGTAAACTGCACCAAACCGTGCGATGCGCAAAATAGCGTGAGTGATAAACTGTACAAAATAGTGCGATGCACAAAACAACGCGAGTGTAAACTGCACAAAACAGTGTGATGCGCAACAGAGCATGAGTGTAAACTGCACAAAACAGTGCGATGCACAACACAGCGCGAGTGATAAAATGCACAAAACAGAGCGATGCGTAACACAGTGCGAGTGATAAACGGCACAAAACAGTGCGATGCACAAAATAGTGCAACTGATAAACTGCACAACACAGTGCGATTGCGCAAGAAAGCACGAGTGATAAAGTGCACAGAACAGTGCGATACACAACATAACGCGAGTGTAAACTGCACAAAACAGTGCGATGCGCAAAAGAGCGCAAGTGATAAACTACACAAAATAGTGCGATGCGCAAAACAACGCAAGTGATATATTGCACAAAATAGTGCGATGCGCAACACAGCGCGAGTGATAAACTGCACAAAACAGTGCGATGCGCAGCATAGCGCAAGTGTAAACTCCACAAAATAGTACGATGAGCGCATCGAGTGATAAAATGCACCAAACAGTGCGATGCACAAAATAGCGCGAGTGTAAACTGCACAAAACAGTGCGATGCGCAAAATAGCGCGAGTGTAAACTGCACAAACTGTGTAATGCACAAAAGAGCGCGAGTGATAAACTGCAGAAAACAGTGCAAAGTGCAAGAAAGCGCGAGTGATAAACTGCACAAAACAGTGCGATGCGCAACACAGCGCGAGTGTAAACTGCATAAAACAGTGCAATGCGCAAGAAAGCACGAGTGATAAATTGCACAAAAAGTGCGATGCGTAGCACAGCGCGAGTGTAAACTGTACATAACAGTGCAATGCACAAAACAACGCGAGTGATAAACTGCACAAAACAGTGCGATGCGCAAAACCGCGCGAGTGTAAACTGCACCAAAACCGTGTGATGCGCAAAACTGCGGGAGTGATAAACGGCAAAAAATAGTGCGATGCGCCAAATAGTGCGAGGGTAAACTGCACAAAACAGTGTGATGCGCAAAAGAGCGTGTGTGTAAACTGCAAAAAACAGTGCGATGCGCAACACAGCGCGAGTGATAAAATGCACAAAACAGTGCGATGCGTAACACAACGCGGTGATAAATTGCACAAAACAGTGCGGTGCGCAACACAGCGCGAGTGATTAACTGCACAAAATAGTGCGATACGCAAGATAGCGCGAGTGATAAACCGCACAAAAGAGTTCGATGCGCAAGAAAGCGCGAGTGATAAACGGCACAAAACAGTGCGATGCGCAACACAGCGGGAGCGTAAATAACACAAAACAGTGCGATGCGCAACACAGCGCGAGTGATAAACTGTACAAAACAGTGCCATGCGCAAAACAGTGCGAGTGATAAACTGCACAAAACAGTGCGATGCGCGCATTGAGTGATAAATTGCACAAAACAGAGCGATGTGCAAAAGAACGGGAGTGTAAACTGCACAAAACTGTGCGATGCACAAAATAGTGCGAGTGTAAACTGCACAAGACAGTGCGATGTGCAAAAGGCGCGTGTGATAAACTGCACAACACAGTGCGATACGTAAGAAAGCGCAAGTGATAAACTGCACCAAACAGTGCGATGCGCAACACAGCGCGAGTGTAAACTGCACAAAACAGTGCGATGCACAACATAGCGCGAGTGATAAACTGCACAAAATAGTGCGATGCGCAATACAGCGCGAGTGTAAACTACACAAAACAGTGCGATGCGAAAAATAGCGCAAGTGATAAACTGCCCAAAACAGTGCGATGCGCAACATAGTGCGAGTGTAAACTATGCAAAACAGTGGGATAAGCAGATCGAGTGATAAAATGCACAAAACTGTGCGATGCGCAAAATAGCGCGAGTGTAAACTGCACAAAACACTGCGATGCGCTAAATAGTGCGAATGTAACTTGCACAAAACAAAGCAAAGCGTAAAAGAGCGCGAGTGATAAACTGCACAAAACAGTGCAATGCGCAAGAAAGTGCAAGTGATAAACTGCACAAAATAGTGCGATGCGCAACTCAGCGCGAGTGTAAACTGCACAAAATAGTGCGATGCGCAAAACAGCATGAGTGTAAACTGCTCAAAACCGTGCGACGCGCAAAACAGGGCGAGTGATAAACTGCACAAAATAGTGCGATTCGCAAAACAGCGCGAGTGTAAACTTCACAAAACAGTGCGATGCGCAAAAGAGCGCGTGTGTAAACTGCACAAAACAGTGCGATGCGCAAAAGAGCGCGAGTGTAAACTGCACAAAATAGTACGATGCGCAACACAGCGCGAGTGACAAACTGCACAGAACAGTGCGATGGGCAACATAGCATGAGTGTAAACAGCACACAACAGTGCGATGTGCAACAAAGCGCAAGTAATAAACTGCACAAAACAGTGCTAGTGATAAACTCCACAAAACAGTGCGACGCGCAACACAGCGCGAGTAATAAACTGCACAAAACAGTGCCATGGGCAACACAGCGCGAGTGTAAACCGCACAAAACAGTGCGATGCGCAACACAACGTGAGTAACAAACTCCACAAAATAGTGCGATGCGCAAAACAGTGCGAGTGATAAACTCCACAAAACAGTGCGATGCGTAACACAGCGCGAGCATAAACTGCACAAAACAGTGCGATGCGCAAAACAGCACAAGTGATAAACTGCCCAAAACAGTGCGATGCGCGCATCGAGTGATAAACTGCACAAAACAGTGCGATGCGCAAAAGAGCGCGAGTGTAAACTGCACAAAACTGTGCGATGCGCAAAATAGCGCAAGGTAAACTGCACAAGACAGTACGATATGCAAAAGGCGCGTGTGACAAACTGCACAACACGGTGCGATGCGTAAGAAAGCGCGAGTGACAAACTGCAGCAAACAGGGCAATGCGCAACACAGCACGAGTGTAAACTGCACAAAACAGTGCGATGTGCAACACAGCGCGAGTGATAAACTGCACAAAACAGTGCGATGCGCAAAAAAATGCGACCGACAAACTACACAAAACAGTGCGATGCGCAACATAGCGCGAGTGTAAACTGCACAAAATAGTGCGATGCGCAAAATAGCGCGAGTGTAAACTTCACAAAATAGCGCGATCGAGTGTAAACTGCACAAAACAGTGCGATGCGCAAAATAGCGCGAGAGATAAACTGCACAAAACAGTGCGATGCGCAACATAGCGCGAGTGTAAACTCCGCAAAACAGTGCGATGAGCGCATCGAGTGATCAAATGCACAAAACAGTGCGATGCGCAAAATAGCGCTAGTGTAGACTGCACAAAACAGTGCGATGCGCAAAATAGCGCGATTGTAACTTGCACAAAATAGTGCAATGCGCAAAAGAGCGCGAGTGATAAACTGCACAAAATAGTGCAATGCGCAAGAAAGCGCAACTGATAGACTGCACAAAATAGTGCGATGCGCAACACAGCGCGAGTGTATACTGCACAAAATAGTGCGATGCACAAAACAACCAAGTTATAAGCTGCACAAAACAGGGCGATGCACAAAACAGCGCGAGTGTAAACTACACAAAACTGTGCGATGCGCAAATCAGCGCGAGTTATAAACTGCACATAATAGTGCGATGCGCAAAACAGCGCGATAGTAAACTGCAGAAAACAGTGCGATGTGCAAAAGAGCGCGAGTGTAAACTGCACAAAACAGTGAGATCCGCAAAAGAGCGCAAGTGCAAACTGCACGAAACAGTGCGATGCGCAACACAACGCGAGCGATAAACTGCACAAAATAGTGCTATGGGCAACACAGCGCGAGTGTAAACTACACAAAATAGTGCGATGCGCAACAGAGCGCGAGTGATAAACTGCACAAAACAGTGCGATGCGCAAAACAGCACGAGTGATAAACTCCACAAAACAGTGCTATGCGCAACACACCGCGAGTAAGAAACTGCAGAAAACGGTGCGATGCGCAACACAGCGCGAGTGATAAACTGCAAAAAAGAGTGCGATGCGCAACACAGCGTGAGTGTAAACCGCACAGAACAGTGCGATGCGCAACACAGCGCGAGTAATAAACTGCACAAAACAGTGCGATGCGCAAAACAGCGCGACTGATAAACATCACACAACAGTGCGATGCGCAACACAGCGTGAGTGATAAACTGCACAAAACAGTGCGATGCCCAACATTGGGCGAGTGATAAATTGCACAAAATAGTGCGATCCGCAAAACAGCGCGAGTGTAAACTGCACCAAACCGTGCGATGCGCAAAATAGCGGGAGTGATAAACTGCACAAAATAGTGCGATGCACAAAACAACGCGAGTGTAAACTGCACAAAACAGTGCGATGCGCAACAGAGCGTGAGTGTAAACTGCACAAAACAGTGCGATGCGCAACACAGCGCGAGTGATAAAATGCACAAAACAGAGCGATGCGTAACACAGTGCGAGTGATAAACGGCACAAAACTGTGCGATGCACAAAATAGTGCAAGTGATAAACTGCACAACACAGTGCGATTGCGCAAGAAAGCACGAGTGATAAAGTGCACAGAACAGTGCGATACGCAACATAACGCGAGTGTAAACTGCACAAAACAGTGCAATGCGTAAAAGAGCGCAAGTGATAAACTACACAAAATAGTGCGATGCGCAAAACAACGCAAGTGATAAATTGCACAAAACAGTGCGATGCGCAACACAGCGCGAGTGATAAACTGCACAAAACAGTGCGATGCGCAGCATAGCGCGAGTGTAAACTCCACAAAATAGTGCGATGAGCGCATCGAGTGATAAAATGCACCAAACAGTGCGATGCACAAAATAGCGCGAGTGTAAACTGCACAAAACAGTGCGATGCGCAAAATAGCGCGAGTGTAAACTGCACAAAACAGTGCAATGCATAAAAGAGCGCGAGTGATAAACTGCAGAAAACAGTGCAAAGCGCAAGAAAGCGCGAGTGATAAACTGCACAAAACAGTGCGATGCGCAACACAGCGCGAGTGTAAACTGCATAAAACAGTGCAATGCGCAAGAAAGCACGAGTGATAAATTGCACAAAAGGGTGCGATGCGTAGCACAGCGCGAGTGTAAACTGTATATAACAGTGCAATGCACAAAACAACGCGAGTGATAAACTGCACAAAACAGTGCGATGCGCAAAACCGCGCGAGTGTAAACTGCACCAAAACCGTGTGATGCGCAAAACTGCGGGAGTGATAAACGGCAAAAAATAGTGCGATGCGCAAAATAGCGCGAGTGTAAACTGCACAAAACAGTGTGATGCGCAAAAGAGCGTGTGTGTAAACTGCAAAAAATAGTGCGATGCGCAACACAGCGCGAGTGATAAAATGCACAAAACAGTGCGATGCGTAACACAGCGCGAGTGATAAATTGCACAAAACAGTGCGGTGCGCAACACAGCGCGAGTGATTAACTGCACAAAATAGTGCGATACGCAAGATAGCGCGAGTGATAAACCGCACAAAAGAGTTCGATGCGCAAGAAAGCGCGAGTGATAAACTGTACAAAACAGTGCCATGCGCAAAACAGTGCGAGTGATAAACTGCACAAAACAGTGCGATGCGCGCATTGAGTGATAAATTGCACAAAACAGAGCGATGTGCAAAAGAACGGGAGTGTAAACTGCACAAAACTGTGCGATGCGCAAAATAGTGCGAGTGTAAACTGCACAAGACAGTGCGATGTGCAAAAGGCGCATGTGATAAACTGCACAACACAGTGCGATACGTAAGAAAGCGCAAGTGATAAACTGCACCAAACAGTGCGATGCGCAACACAGCGCGAGTGTAAACTGCACAAAACAGTGCGATGCGCAACATAGCGCGAGTGATAAACTGCACAAAACAGTGCGATGTGCAATACAGCGCGAGTGTAAACTACACAAAACAGTGCGATGCGAAAAATAGCGCGAGAGATAAACTGCCCAAAACAGTGCGATGCGCAACATAGTGCGAGTGTAAACTGTGCAAAACAGTGCGATAAGCAGATCGAGTGATAAAATGCACAAAACTGTGCGATGCGCAAAATAGCGCGAGTGTAAACTGCACAAAACACTGCGATGCGCAAAATAGTGCGAATGTAACTTGCACAAAACAAAGCAAAGCGCAAAAGAGCGCGAGTGATAAACTGCACAAAACAGTGCAATGCGCAAGAAAGTGCAAGTGATAAACTGCACAAAATAGTGCGATACGCAACTCAGCGCGAGTGTAAACTGCACAAAATAGTGCGATGCGCAAAACAGCATGAGTGTAAACTGCTCAAAACCGTGCGACGCGCAAAACAGGGCGAGTGATAAACTGCACAAAACAGTGCGATTCGCAAAACAGCGCGAGTGTAAACTTCACAAAACAGTGCGATGCGCAAAAGAGCACGTGTGTAAACTGCACAAAACAGTGCGATGCGCAAAAGAGCGCGAGTGTAAACTGCACAAAATAGTGCGATGCGCAACACAGCGCGAGTGACAAACTACACAGAACAGTGCGATGGGCAACATAGCATGAGTGTAAACAGCACACAACAGTGCGATGTGCAACACAGCGCAAGTAATAAACTGCACAAAACAGTGCTAGTGATAAACTCCACAAAACAGTGCGACGCGCAACACAGCGCGAGTAATAAACTGCACAAAACAGTGCCATGGGCAACACAGCGCGAGTGTAAACCGCACAAAACAGTGCGATGCGCAACACAACGTGAGTAACAAACTCCACAAAATAGTGCGATGCGCAAAACAATGCGAGTGATAAACTCCACAAAACAGTGCGATGCGTAACACAGCGCGAGCATAAACTGCACAAAACGTGCGATGCGCAAAACAGCACAAGTGATAAACTGCCCAAAACAGTGCGATGCGCGCATCGAGTGATAAACTGCACAAAACAGTGCGATGCGCAAAAGAGCGCGAGTGTAAACTGCACAAAACTGTGCGATGCGCAAAATAGCGCAAGGTAAACTGCACAAGCCAGTACGATATGCAAAAGGCGCGTGTGACAAACTGCACAACACGATGCGATGCGTAAGAAAGCGTGAGTGACAAACTGCAGCAAACAGGGCAATGCGCAACACAGCACGAGTGTAAACTGCACAAAACAGTGCGATGTGCAACACAGCGCGAGTGATAAACTGCACAAAATAGTGCGATGCGCAAAAAAATGCGACCGACAAACTACACAAAACAGTGCGATGCGCAACATAGCGCGAGTGTAAACTGCACAAAATAGTGCGATGCGCAAAATAGCGCGATTGTAAACTTCACAAAATAGCGCGATCGAGTGTAAACTGCACAAAACAGTGCGATGCGCAAAATAGCGCGAGAGATAAACTGCACAAAACAGTGCGATGCGCAACATAGCGCGAGTGTAAACTCCGCAAAACAGTGCGATGAGCGCATCGAGTGATAAAGTGCACAAAACAGTGCGATGCGCAAAATAGCGCTAGTGTAGACTGCACAAAACAGTGCGATGCGCAAAATAGCGCGATTGTAACTTGCACAAAACAGTGCAATGCGCAAAAGAGCGCGAGTGATAAACTGCACAAAATAGTGCAATGTGCAAGAAAGCGCAACTGATAGACTGCACAAAATAGTGCGATGCGCAACACAGCGCGAGTGTATACTGCACAAAATAGTGCGATGCACAAAACAACCAAGTTATAAGCTACACAAAACAGGGCGATGCACAAAACAGCGCGAGTGTAAACTGCACAAAACTGTGCGATGCGCAAATCAGCGCGAGTTATAAACTGCACATAATAGTGCGATGCGCAAAACAGCGCGATAGTAAACTGCAGAAAACATTGCGATGTGCAAAAGAGCGCGAGTGTAAACTGCACAAAACAGTGAGATCCGCAAAAGAGCGCAAGTGCAAACTGCACGAAACAGTGCGATGCGCAACACAACGCAAGCGATAAACTGCACAAAACAGTGCTATGGGCAACACAGTGCGAGTGTAAACTACACAAAACAGTGCGATGCGCAACACAGCGCGAGTGATAAACTGCACAAAACAGTGCGATGCGCAAAACAGCACGAGTGATAAACTCCACAAAACAGTGCTATGCGCAACACACGCGAGTAAGAAACTGCAGAAAACGTTGCGATGCGCAACACAGCGCGAGTGATAAACTGCAAAAAAGAGTGCGATGCGCAACACAGCGTGAGTGTAAACCGCACAGAACAGTGCGATGCGCAACACAGCGCGAGTAATAAACTGCACAAAACAGTGCGATGCGCAAAACAGCGCGAGTGATAAACATCACACAACAGTGCGATGCGCAACACAGCACGAGTGATAAACTGCAGAAAACAGTGCGATGCCCAACATTGGGCGAGTGATAAATTGCACAAAACAGTCCGAGGCGCAAGAAAGCGCAAGTGACAAACTGCACAAAACAGTGTGATGCGCAACAAAGCGCGAGTGATAAACTGCACAAAACAGTGCGATGCGCAAAAGATCGCGAGTGAAAAACTGCACAAAACAGTGCGATGCGCAACACAGCGTGAGTGATAAACTGCACAAAGTAGTGTGATGCACAAAATAGCGCGGGTCATAAACCGCACAAAATAGCGCAATGCGCGCATCGAGTGATAAACTGCACGAAACAGTGCGATGCGCAAAAGAGCGCGAGTGTAAACTGCACAAAACAGTGCGATGCGCAAAATAGCGCGAGTGTAAACTGCACAAGACAGTGCCATGCGCAACACAGCGAGAGTGTAAACTGCACAAAACAGTAAGACGCGCAACACAGCGCGAGTTATAAACTGCACAAAACAGTGCGATGCGCAAAACAGCACGAGTGAGAAAATGCACAAAACAGTGCGATGCGCAAAATAGCGCCAGTGAGAAACTGCACAAAACAGTGCGATGTGCAACGCATCGCGAGAGATAAACTGCACAAAATAGTGCTTTGCGCAACACAGCGTGAGTGTAAACTGCACAAAACAGTGCGATGCGCAACACAGCCCGAGTGATAAACTGCACAAAGCAGTGCGATGCGCAAAACAGCGCGTGTGTAAACTGCACAAAATACTGCGATGCGCAAAATAGCGCGAGTGTAAACTCCACAAAACAGTGCGATGCGCAAAATAGCGCGAGTGTAAACAGCACAAAACAGTGTGATGCGCAAGATAGCGCGAGTGATAAACTGCACAAAACAGTGCGATGCGCAACACAGCGGGAGTGATAAACTGCACAAAACAGTGCGATGCGCAACACTACGCTAGTGTAAACTGCACAAAACAGTGCGATACGCAACACAGCGTGAGTGATAAACTGCACAAAATAGTGCGATGCGCAAAACAGCGTGAGTGATAAACTGCACAAAATAGTGCGATGCGGAAAATAGCGCGAGAGAAAAACTGCACAAAACAGTGTGATGCGCAACACAACGCGAGTGTAAACTGCACAAGACAGTGTGATGCGAAAAATAGCGCGAGTGTAAACTGCACTGCACAGTGCGATGCGCAAAAGAGCACGAGTGTAAACTGCACAAAACAGTGCGATGCGCAACACAGCGCAAGTGATAAACTGCAGAAAACAGTGCGATACGCAACACAGCGCGACTGTAAACTACACGAAACAGTGCGATGTGCAACACAGCACGTGTGATAAACTGCACAAAACAGTGCGATGCGCAAAACACCACGAGTGATAAACTGCACAAAACAGTGCGATGCGGAACACAGCGCGAGTGAGAAACTGCACAAAAACAGTGTGATGCGCAACACTGCGCCAGTGTAAACTGCACAAAACAGTGCGATGCGCAACACAGCCCGAGTGATAAACTGCAAAAAACAGTGCAATGCGCAACACAACGCGAGTGTAAACTGCACAAGACAGTGCGATGCGCAACACGGCTCAAGTGATAAACTACCCAAAACAGTGCGATGCGCAGCACAGCGCGAGTGTGAACTACACAAAACATTGCGATGGGCAACACAGCACGAGTGATAAACTGCACAAAACAGTGCGATGCGCAACACAGCGCGAGTGATAAACTGCACAAAACAGTGCGATGCGCAACACAGCGCGAGTCTAAACTGCACAAAACAGTGTGATGCGCAACATAGCGCGAGTGATAAACTGCACAAAACAGTCCGATGCGCAAGAAAGCGCGAGTGATGAACTACACAAAACAGTGCGATGCGCAACAGAGCACGAGTGATAAACTGCACAAAAACGTGCAATGCGCAACACAGCGCGAGTGATAAACTGCACAAAACAGTGCGTTCCGCAACACAGCGCGAGTGTAAACTGCACAAAACAGTGCGATGCCCAACACAACCCGAGTGATAAACTGCACAAAACAGTGCGATGCGCAAAACAGCGCGAGTGATAAACTCCACAAAACAGTGCGATGCGCAAAACAGTGCGAGTGCAAACTGCACAAGACAGTGCGATGCGAAACATAGCGCGAGTGTAAACTACAACAAAAACAGTGCGATGCGCAAAATAGCGCAGAGAGATAAACTGCACAAAACAGTGCGATGCGCAACATAGCGCGAGTGTAAACTGCACAAAACAGTGCGATGAGCTCATTGAGTGATAAAATGCACAGAACAGTGCGATGCGCAAAACAGCGCGATGCACAAAACAGCGCGAGTGTAAACTACACAAAACAGTGCGATGCGCAAAATAGCGCGAATGTAACTTGCACAAAAAAAGCAACGCGTAAAAGTGCACGAGTGATAAACTGCACAAAACAGTGCGATGCGCAACAAAGCGGGAGTCATAAACTGCACAAAACAGTGCGATGCGCAAAAGAGCGCGAGTGAAAAACTGCACAAAACAGTGCGATGTGCAACACAACACGAGTGATAAACTGCACAAAGTAGTGCGATGCGCAACACAGCGCGAGTGTAAACTGCACAACACAGTGCGATGCGCAACACAATGCGAGTGATAAACTGCACAAAACAGTGCGATGCGCAAAACAGCGCGAGTGATATGCTGCCCAAAACAGTGCAATGCGCGCATCGAGTGAGAAACTGCACAAAACAGTGCAATGCGTAACGGAGCGCTAGTTTAAGCTGCACAAAACTATGCGATGCGCAAAAGAGCGCGAGTGTAAATTACACAAGACAGTGCGATGCGCAACACAATGCGAGTGTAAACTGCTCAAAACAGTAAGATGCGCAACACAGCGCGAGTCATAAACTGTACAAAATAGTGCGAAGCGCAACACAGCGCGAGTGAGAAACTGCACAAAATAGTCCGATGTGGAACACAGCGGGAGTGTACATTGCACAAAATTGTGCGATGCGCAACACAGCGTGAGTGATAAACTGCACAAAACAGTGCGATGCGCAAAACAACGCGAGTGATAAACTTCACAAAACAGTGCGATGCGCGCATCGAGTGATAAACTGCACAAAACAGCGCGATGCGCAAAAGAGCGCGAGTGTAAACTGCACAAAACTGTGCGATGTGCAAAATAGCGCAAGTGTAAACTGCACAAGACAGTGCAATGTGCAAAAGGCACGTGTGATAAACTGCACAACACGGTGCGATGCGTAAGAAAGCGCGAGTGATAAACTGCACCAAACAGTGCGATACGCAACACAGCACGAGTGTAAACTGCACAAAACAATGCGATGCGCAACACAGCGCGAGTGATAAACTGCACAAAACAGTGTGATGCGCAAAAAAACGCGAGAGATAAACTGCACAAAATAGTGCGATGCGCAACATAGCACGAGTGTAAACTGCACAAAACAGTGCGATGCGCAAAATAGCGTGAGTGTAAACTTCACAAAACAGTGCGATGCGAAACATAGTGCGAGTGTAAACTGTACCAGACAGTGCGATGCACCAAATAGCGCGAGAGATAAACAGCACAAAACAGTGCGATGCGCAACATAGCGCGAGTGTAAACTGCGCAAAACAGTGCGATGAGCGCATCGAGTGATAAAATGCACAAAACAGTGCGATGCGCAAAATAGCGTGAGTGTAAACTACACAAAACTGTGCATGTAACTTGCACAAAACAGTGCAATGCGCAAAAGAGCGCGAGTGATAAACTCCACAAAACAGTGCAATGCGCAAGAAAGTGCAACTGATAAACTGCACAAAATAGTGTGATGCGCAACACAGCGCGAGCGTAAACTGCACCAAATAGTGCGATGCACAAAACAGCGCCAGTGATAAGCTGCACAAAACAGAGCGATGCACAAAACAACGCGAGTGTAAGATGCACAAAACTGTGCGATGCGCAAATTAGCGCGAGTTATAAACTGCACATAACAGTGCCATGCGCAAAACAGCGCGAGTGTAAACTGTACAAAACAGTGCGATGCGCAAAACGGCACCAGTGTAAACTGCACAAAACAGTGCGATGCGCAACACAGCGCGAGTGATAAACTGCACAAAATAGTGCGATGCGCAAAACAGCGGGAGCGATAACCTCCACAAAACAGTACGATGCGCAACACAGCGAGAGTGACACACTGCACAAAACAGTGCGGTGCGCAACGCAGCGCGAGTGTAAACTGCGCAAAACAGTGCAATGCGCAACACACCGCGAGCGATAAACTGCAGAAAACGGGGCGATGCGCAACCCAGTGCGAGTGATAAACTGCACAAAATAGTGCGATGCGCAACACAGCGCGAGTGTAAACCGCACAGAACAGTGCGATGCGCAACACAGCGCGAGTAATAAACTGCACAAAACAGTGCGATGCGCAAAACAGCGCGAGTGATAAACAGCACAAAACAGTGCGATGCGCAACACAACGCGAGTCACAAACTACACAAAACAATGCAATGCGCAACATAGCGCGAGTGATAAATTGCACAAAACAGTCCGATGCGCAAGAAAGCGCAAGTGACAAACTGCACAAACAGTGCGATGCGCAACAAAGCGCGAGTGATAAACGGCACAAAACAGTGGGATGCGCAAAAGATCGCGAGTGAAAAAATGCACAAAACAGAGCGATGCGCAACACAGCGCGAGTGATAAACTGCACAAAATCGTGCGATGCGCAAAACAGCGCGAGTGATAAACTTCACAAAACAGTGCGATGCGCACATCGAGTGATAAACTGCACAAAACAGCGCGATGCGCAAAAGAGCGCGAGTGTAAACTGCACAAAACTGTGCGATGCGCAAAATAGCGCAAGTGTAAACTGCACAAGATAGTGCAATGTGCAAAAGGCACGTGTTATATACTGCACAACACAACGCGATGCGTAAGAAAGCGCGAGGGATAAACTGCACCGAACAGTGCGATGTGCAACACAGCACGAGTGTAAACTACACAAAACAATGCGATGCGCAACACAACGCGAGTGATAAACTGCACAAAATAGTGCGATGCGCAACACAGCGCGAGTGATAAACTGCACAAAATAGTGCAATGCGCAACATAGCATGAGTGTAAACTGCACAAAACAGTGCGATCCGCAAAATAGCGCGAGTGTAAACTTCACAAAATAGTGCGATGCGAAACATAGCGCGAGTGTAAACTGCACAAAACAGTGCGATGCACAAAATAGCGCGAGAGATAAACTCCACAAAACAGTGCGATGCGCAACATAGCGCGCGTGTAAACTGTGCAAAACAGTGCAATGAGCGCATCGAGTGATAAAATGCACAAAACCGTGCGATGCGCAAAATAGCGCGAGTGTAAACTGCACAAAACTGTGTGACGCGCAAAATAGCGCGAATGTAACTTGCACAAAACAGTGCAATGCGCAAAAGAGCGCGAGTGATAAACTGCACAAAACAGTGCAATGAGCAAGAAAGCGCAACTGATAAACTGCACAAAATAGTGTGATGCGCAACACAGTGCGAGTGTAAACTGCACAAAATAGTGCGATGCATAAAACAGCGCAAGTGATAAGCTGCACAAAACAGAGCGATGCACAAAACAACGCGAGTGTAAGCTGCACAAAACTGTGCGATGCGCAAATCAACGCGAGTTATAAACAGCACATAACAGTGCCATCCGCAAAACAGCGCGAGTGTAAACTGCACAAAACAGTGCGATACGCAAAACAGCGCCAGTGTGAACTGCACAAAACAGTGCGATGCGCAACACAGCGCGAGTGATAAACTGCACAAAACAGTGCGTTGCGCAAAACAGCGCGAGCGATAATCTCCACAAAACAGTACGATGCGCAACACAGCGCGAGTGACACACTGCACAAAATAGTGCGATGCGCAACGCAGCGTGAGTGTAAACTGCGCAAAACAGTGCGATGCGCAACACACCGCGAGTGATAAACTGCAGAAAACGGGGCGATGCGCAACCCAGCGCGAGTGATAAACTGCACAAAACAGTGCGATGCGCAACACAGCAGGAGTGTAAACCGCACAGAACGGTGCGATGCGCAACACAGCGCGAGTAATAAACTGCACAAAACAGTGCGATTCGCAAAATAGCGCGAGTGATAAACAGCACAAAACAGTGCGATGCGCAACACAGCGCGAGCGACAAACTACACAAAACAGTGCGATGCGCAACATAGCGCGAGTGATAAATTGCACAAAACAGTCCGATGCGCAAGAAAGCGCAAGTGATGAACTGTACAAAACAGTGTGATGCGCAACAAAGCGCGAGTGATAAACGGTACAAAACAGTTGAATGCGCAAAAGATCGTGAGTGAAAAACTGCACAAAACAGAGCGATACGCAAGATAGCGCGGGTGATAAACTGCACAAAGGAGTACGATGCGCAACACAGCGCGAGTGTAAACTGCACAAAACAGTGCGATGCGCAACACTGCGCGAGTGTAAACTGCACAAAACAGAGCGATGCGCAACACAGCACGAGTGATAAACTACAAAATAGTGCGATGCGCAAAATAGTGCGAGTGATAAACCGTACAAAACAGTGTAATGCGCGCATTGAGTGATAAACTGCACAAAACAGTGCGTTGCGCAAAATAGCGCGAGTGTAAACATGCACAAGACAGTGCGATGCGCAACACAGCACGAGTGTAAACTGCCCAAAACAGTGCGATGCGCAAAACAGCGCGAGTGATAAACTGCACAAAACAGTGCGATGCGTAACACAGCGCGAGTGATAAACTGCACAAAACAGTGCGATGCTCAACACAGTGCGAGTGTAAACTGCATAAAATAGTGTGATGCACAACATAGCGCGATTCATAAACTAGACAAAACAGTCCGATGCGCAAGAAAGCAGGAGTGATAAGCTGCACAAAACAGTACGATGCGTAACAAAGCGCAAGTGATAAACAGCACAAAACAGTGCGATGCGCAAAACAGCGCGAGTGACAAACTGCACAAAACAGTGCGATGCGCCACACTGCGCGAGTGTACACTGCACAAAACAGTGCGATGCGCAACACAGCGCGAGTGATAAACTGCACAAAACTGTGCGATGCGCAAAACAGCGTGTGTGATAAACTGCACAAAACAGTGCGATGCGCAAAATAGCGCGAGAGGTAAACTGCACAAAACAGTGTGATGTGCAACACAGCGCGAGTGTAAACTGCACAAGACAGTGCGATGCGCAAAATAGTGCGAGTGTAAACGGCGCAGAACAGTGCGACGCGCAAAAGAGCGCGTGTGTAAACTGCACAAAACAGTGCGATGCCCAACACAGCACAGTGATAAACTGCACAAAACAGTGGGATGCGCAACATAGCGCGAGTGTAAACTGCACAAAACAGTGCGATGCGCAACATAGTGCGAGTGATAAACTGCACAAACTAGTGCAATGCGCAAGAAAGCGCAAGTGATAAACTGCACAAAACAGTGCAATACGCAAGAAAGCGTGGGTGGTAAACTGCACAAAACAGTGCGATGCGCAACAAATCGCGAGTGATGAACTGCACAAAACAGTGCGATGCGCAAAAGAGCACGAGTGATAAACTACACAAAAACGTGCAATGCGCAACACATCGCGAGTGATAAACTGCACAAAAACAGTGCGATGCGTAACACAACGCGAGTGTAAACCACACAAAACAGTGCGACGTGCAAAACAGTGCGAGTGTAAACTCCACAAAACAGTGCGATGCGCAAAAGAGCGCGAGTGTAAACTGCACAAAACAGCGCGATGCGCAACACAGCGCGAGTGATAAACTGCACAACACAGTGCGATGCATAACACTGCACGAGTGTAAACTGGACAAAACAGTGCGATGCGCAACACGGCACGAGTGATAAACTGCACAAAATAGTGCGATGCGCAAAACAGCGCGAGTGATAAACTGTAAAAAACAGTGCGATGCGCGCATCGAGTGATAAATTGCACAAAACAGTGTGATGCGCAAAAGAGCGCGCGTGTAAACTGCACAAAACTGTGCGATGCGCAAAATAGTGCGAGTGTAAACTACACAAGACAGTGCGATGCGCAGAAGGTGCGTGTGATAAACTGCACAACACAGTGCGATGCGCAAGAAAGCGCGAGTGATAAACTGCACCAAATAGTGCGATGCGCAAGACAACGCGAGTGTAAACTGCACAAAATAGTGCGATGCGATGCGCAACATAGCACGAGTGTAAACTGCACAAAATAATGCAATGCGCAAAATAGCGGAAGACATAAACTGCACAAAACAGTGCGATGCGCAACATAGCATAAGTGTAAACTGCGCAAAAACAGTGCGATGAGCGCCTTGAGTGATAAAATGCACAAAACTGTGCGATGCGCAAAATAGCGCGAGTGTAACTTGCACAAAACAATGCAATGCGCAAAAGAGCGCGAGTGATAAACTACACAAAACAGTGCAATGTGCCAGAAAGCGCGAGTGATAAACTGCACAAAATAGTGTGATGCGCAACACACCGCGAGTCTAAACTGCACAAAACAGTGCAATGCACAAAACAGCGCGAGTGATAAACTGCAGAAAATAGCGCGAGTGATAAACTGCAAAAAACAGTGCGATGCGCAAAACAGCGCGAGTGTAAATTGCACAAAACAGTACAATGCGCAAAATAACGCGAGCGTAAACTGCACAAAACAGTGCGATGCACAAAATAGCGCGAGTGTAAACTGCACAAGAGAGTGCGATGGCAAAATAGCGGGAGTGTAAACTGCACGACACAGTGCGGTGCGCAAAAGAGTGCGAGTGTAAATTGCACAAAACAGTGTGATGCGCAACACAGCGCGAGTGATAAACTGCATAAAACAATGAGAGGCGCAACACATCGCGAGTGATAAACTGCACAAAACAGTGCGATGCGCAAAACAGCGCGATTGATAAACTGCACAAAATAGTGCCACGCGCAACACAGCGCGAGTGATAAACTGCACAAAACAGTGCGACGCGCAACACAGCGCGAGTGATAAACTACATAAAATAGTGCGATGCGCAACACAGCGCGAGTGTAAACTACACAAAACAGTGCGATGCACAAAATAGCGCTAGTGTAAACTGCACAAAACAGTGCGATGCGCAAGAAAGCGCGGGTCATAAATAGCACAAAACAGTGCGATGCGCAACACAGCGCGAGTGTAAACTGCACAAAACAGTGCGATGCGCAACACAGCGCGAGTGTAAACTACACAAAACAGTGTGATGCAGAACACAGCACGAGTGACAAACTGCACAAAACAGTGCGATGCACAAAACATCTCGCGTGATAAACTGCACAAAACAGTGCGATGCGCAAAACAGCGCGAGTGTACACTGCACAAGACAGTACGATGCGCAACACAGCGCGAGTGTAAAATGCACAAAACAGTGCGATGCGAAACATAGCGCGAGTGGCAACTGCACAAAACAGTGCGATGCGCAAAATAGCGCGAGAGATAAACTGCACAAAACAGTGTGATGTGCAACATAGCGCGAGTGTAAACTGCACAAAACTGTACGATGAGCGCATCAAGTGATTAAATGCACGAAACAGTGCGATGCGCAAAATAGCGCGAGTGTAACTTGCACAAAACAATACAATGCACAAAAGAGCGCGAGTGATAAACTGCACAAAACAGTGCAACGCGCAAGAAAGCGCGAGTGATAAACTGCACAAAATATTGTGATGCGCAACACAGCGCGAGTGTAAACTGCACAAAACAGCGCGAGTGACAAACTGCACAAAACGTTGCGATGCGCAAAACAGCGCGAGTGTAAACTCCACAAAACCGTACGATGCGCAAAACAGCGCGAGTGAAAAACTGCACAAAATAGTGCGATGCGCAAAACAGCGCGAGTGTAAACTCCATAAAACAGTGCGATGCACAAAATAGCGCGAGTGTAAACTCCACAAAACAGTCCGATGCGCAAAATAGCGCGAGGGTAAACTGCACAAAACAGTGCGATGCGCAAAATAGCGCGAGTTTAAACTGCACTAGACAGTACGATGCGCAAAAGAGCGCGAGTGTAAACTGCACAACACAGTGCGATCCGCAAAAGAGCGCGAGTGTAAACTGCACAAAAAAGTGCGATGTGCAACACAGCGCAAGTGATAAACTACACAAAACAGTGCAAAGCGCAAAACAGCGCGAGTGATAAACTACACAAAACAGTGCGACGCGCAAAACAGCACGAGTGTAAACCACACAAAACAGTGCGACGCGCAAAACAGCGCGAGCGTAAACTCCACAAAACAGTGCGATGCGCAAAATAGCGCGAGTGTAAACTGCACAAAACAGCACGATGCGCAACACAACGCGATTGATAAACTGCACAACACAGTGCGCTGCGTAACACTGCGCGAGTGTAAACTGGACAAAACAGTGCGATGCGCAACACAGCACGAGTGATAAACTGCACAAAACAGTGCGATGCGCAAAACAGTGCGATGCGCGCATCGAGTGATAAACTGCACAAAACAGTGTGATGCGCAAAAGGGCGCGAGTGTAAACTGCACAAAACTATGCGATGCGCAAAATAGTGCGAGTGTAAACTACACAAGACAGTGTGATGCGCAGAAGGTGCGTGTGATAAACTGCACAACACAGTGCGATGCGCAAGAAAGCGCGAGTGATAAACTGCACCAAATAGTGCGATGCGCAAGACAACGTGAGTGTAAACTGCAGAAAACAGTGCGATGCGATGTGCAACACAGCACGAGTGTAAACTGCACAAAATAATGCAATGCGCAAAATAGCGGGAGAGATAAACTGCAGAAAACAGTGCGATGCGCAACATAGCGTGAATGTAAACTGCGCAAAATAGTGCAATGAGCGCATCGAGTGATAAAATGCACAAAACTGTGCGATGCGCAAAATAGCGCGAGTGTAACTTGCACAAAACAATGCAATGCGCAAAAGAGCGCGAGTGATAAACTACACAAAACAGTGCAATGTGCCAGAAAGCGCGAGTGATAAACTGCACAAAATAGTGCGATGCGCAACACACCGCGAGTCTAAACTGCACAAAACAGTGCGATGCACAAAACAGTGCGAGTGATAAACTGCAGAAAATAGCGCGAGTGATAAACTGCACAAAACAGTGCGATGCGCAAAACTACGCGAGTGTAAATTGCACAAACAGTACGATGCGCAGAATAACGCGAGCGTAAACTGCACAAAACAATGCGATGCACAAAATAGCGCGAGTGTAAACTGCACAAGTGAGTGCGATGCGTAAAATAGCGGGAGTGTAAACTGCACGACACAGTGTGATGCGCAAAAGAGCGCGAGTGTAAATTGCACAAAATAGTGCGATGCGCAACACAGCACGAGTGATAAACTGCACAAAACAGTGGGAGGCGCAACACAGCGCGAGTGATAAACTGCACAAAACAGTGCGATGCGCAAAACAGCGCGAGTGATAAACTGCACAAAACAGTGCGACGCGCAACACAGCGCGAGTGATAAACTGCACAAAATAGTGCGACGCGCAACACAGCGCGAGTGATAAACTACACAAAATAGTGCGATGCGCAACACAGCGCAAGTGTAAACTACACAAAACAGTGCGATGCGCAAAATAGCGCTAGTGTAAACTGCACAAAACAGTGCGATGCGCAAGAAAGCGCGAGTCATAAACAGCACAAAACAGTGCGATGCGCAACACAGCGCGAGTGTAAACTACACAAAGTAGTGTGATGCAGAACACAGCACGAGTGATAAACTTCACAAAACAGTGCGATGCGCAAAACAGCTCGCGTGATAAACTGCACAAAACATCGCGAGTGTATGCTGCACAAGACAGTGCGATGCGCAACACAGCGTGAGTGTAAACTGCACAAAACAGTGCGATGCGAAACATAGCGCGAGTGGCAACTGCACAAAACAGTGCGATGCGCAAAATAATGCGAGAGATAAACTGCACAAAACAGTGCGATGCGCAACATAGCGCGAGTGATAAACTGCACAACACAGTGCGATGCGTAACACGACGCGAGTGTAAACTGGACAAAACAGTGCGATGCACAACACAGCACGAGTGATAAACTGCACAAAACAGTGCGATGCACAAAACAGCGCGAGTGATAAACTGCACAAAACAGTGCGATGCGTGCATCGAGTGATAAACTGCAAAAAAACAGTGTGATGCGCAAAAGAGCGCGAGTGTAAACTCCACAAAACTGTGCGACGCGCAAAATAGTGCGAGTGTGAACTACACAAGACAGTGCGATGCGCAGAAGGTGCGTGTGATAAACTGCACAACACAGTGCGATGCGCAAGAAAGCGCGGGTGATAAACTGCACCAAATAATGCGATGCGCAAGACAACGCGAGTGTAAACTGCACAAAACAGTGCGATGCGATGCGCAACACAGCGCGAGTGTAAACTGCACAAAATAATGCAATGCGCAAAATAGCGGGAGAGATAAACTGCACAAAACAGTGCGATGCGCAACATAGCGTGAGTGTAAACTGCGCAAAACAGTGCGATGAGCGCATCGAGTGATAAAATGCACAAAACTGTGCGATGCGCAAAATAGCGTGAGTGTAACTTGCACAAAACAATGCAAAGCGCAAAACAGCGGGAGTGATAAACTACACAAAACAGTGCAATGTGCTAGAAAGCGCGAGTGATAAACTGCACAAAATAGTGCGATGCGCAACACAGCGCGAGTGTAAACTACACAAAACAGTGCGATGCACGAAACAACGCGAGTGATAAACTGCACAAAATAGCACGAGTGATAAACTGGACAAAACAGTGCGATGAGCAAAACCGCGCGAGTGTAAATTGCACAAAACAGTACGACGCGCAAAATAACGCGAGCGTAAACTGCACAAAACAGTGCGATGCACAAAATAGCGCGAGTGTAAACTGCACAAGAGAGTGCGATGCACAAAATAGCGGGAGTGTAAACTGCACGACACAGTGCGATACGCAAAAGAGCGCGAGTGTAAATTGCACAAAACAGTGCGATGCGCAACACAGCGCGAGTGATAAACTGCACAAAACAGTGTGTGGCGCAACACAGCGCGAGTGATAAACTGCACAAAACAGTGCGATGCGCAAAACAGCGCGAGTGATAAACTACACAAAACAGTGCAACGCGCAACACAGAGCGAGTGATAAACTGCACAAAACAGTCCCACGCGCAACACAGTGCGAGTGATAAACTCCACAAAATAGTACGATACGCAACACAGTGCGAGTGTAAACTGCACAAAACAGTGTGATGCGCAAAATAGTGCTAGTGTAAACTGCACAAAACAGTGCGATGTGCAAGAAAGCGCGAGTGATAAACTGCACAAAACAATGCGAGGGGCAACACAGCGTGAGTGTAAACTGCACAAAACAGTGCGATGCGCAACACAGCCCGTGTGTAAACTACACAAAACAGTGCGATGCAGAACACAACACGAGTGATAAATTGCACAAAACAGTGCGATGCGCAAAACAGCGCGAGTGATAAACTGCACAAAATTGTGCGATGCGCAAAACAGCGAGAGTGTAAACTGCACAAGACAGTGTGATGCGCAACACAGCGCGAGTGTAAACTGCACAAAACAGTGCAATGCGAAACATAGCACGAGTGGGAACTGCACAAAACAGTGCGATGCGCAAAATAGCGCGAGAGATAAACTGCACAAAATAGTGCGATGCGCAACATGGCGCGAGTGTAAACTGCACAAAATTGTGCGATGAGCGCATCGAGTGATTAAATGCACAAAACAGTACGATGCACAAAATAGAGGGAGCGTAAACTGCACAAAACAGTGCGATACACAAAAAAGAGCAAGTGTAAACTGCACAGGAGAGTGCGATGCGCCAAATAGCGGGATTGTAAACTGCATGACACAGTGCGATGCGCAAAAGAGCGCAAGTGTAAACTGCACAAAAGAGTGCCATGTGCAACACAGCGCGAGTGATAAACTGCACAAAATAGTGTGAGGCGTAACACAGCGCGAGGGATAAACTGCACAAAACAGTGCAACGCGCAACACAGCGCGAGTGATGAACTGCACAAAACAGTGTGACGCACAACACAGCGCGAGTGATAAACTACACAAAATAGTGCGATGCGCAACACAGCGCGAGTGTAAACTGCACAAAACAGTGCGATCCGCAAAATAGCGCTTGTGTAAACTGTACAAAACAGTGCGATGCGCAAGAAAGCGTGAGTGATAAACTGCCCAAAACAGCGCGATGCGCAACACAACGCGAGTATAAACTGCACAAAACAGTGCGATGCAGAACACAGCACGAGTGATAAACTGCACAAAACAGTGCGATGCGCAAAACAGCGCAAGTGTAAACTGCACAAGACAGTGCGATGCGCAACATAGCGCGAGTGTAAACTGCACAAAACAGTGCAATGCGAAACATAGCGCGAGTGGGAACTGCACAAGACAGTGCGATGCGCAAAATAAGCACAAGAGATAAACTGCACAAACAGTGCGATGCGCAAAATAGCGCGAGTGTAACTTGCACAAAACAATGTAATGCGCAAAAGAGCGCGAGTGATAAACTGCACAAAACAGTGCCACGCGCAAGAAAGCGCGAGTGATAAACTGCACAAAATATTGCGATACGCAACGCAGCACGAGTGTAAACTGCACAAAACGGTGTGATGCGCAAAACAGCGCGAGTGTGCACTCCACAAAACTGTGCGATGCGCAAAACAGCGCGAGTGTAAACTCCTCAAAACTGTGCGATGTGCAAAATAGCGCGAGTGTAAACTCCACAAAACAGTCCGATGCGCAAAATAACGCGAGGGTAAATTGCACAAAACAGTGCGATGCGCAAAATAGCGCGAGTTTAAACTGGACAAGACAGTGCGATGCGCAAAATAGCGCGAGTGTAAACTGCACAACACAGTGCGATGTGCAAAAGAGCGCGAGTGTAAACTGCACAAAACAGTGCGATGTGCAACAGAGTGCGAGTGATAAACTACACAAACAGTTCGAAGCGCAAAACAGCGCAAGTGATAAACTGCACAAAACAGTGCGATGCGCAAAACAGCGCGAGTGTAAAGCACACAAAACAGTGCGACACGCAAAACAGCGCGAGTGTAAATCCACAAAAAAGTGCGATGCGTAAAATAGCGCGAGTGTAAACTGCACAAAACAGCGCGAGTGATAAACTGCACAACACAGTGCGATGCATAACACTGCGCAAGTGTAAACTGGACGAAACAGTGCGATGCGCAACACAGCGCGAGTGATAAACTGCACAAAACAGTGCGATGCGCAAAACTGTGCGAGTGAGAAACTGCACAAAATAGTGCGATGCATGCATCGAGTGATAAACTGCACAAAACAGTGTGATGCGCAAAAGAGCGCGAGTTGTAAACTGCGCAAAACTGTGCGATGCGCAAAATAGCGAGTGTAAACTACACAAGACAGTGCGATGCGCAAAAGGTGCGTGTTGATGAACTGCACAGCACAATGCGATGCGCAAGAAAGCGCGAGTGATAAACTGCACCAAATAGTGCGATGCGCAACATAGCGCGAGTATAAACTGCATAAAACAGTGCGATGCGCAACATAGCACGAGTGTAAACTGCACAAAATGTGTGTGTGTGCGTTTTCAAATGAAGAGCCGGCATTGGGTGTCAGTGTGCTAGCAGTGAACTACGACGTGTGATGTGTCAGCATGTTTGAGTGGTTCAGGGCAAATATGGCATGTGTGCACGTTTTTTAGAAATCAAACAGATATCGGATGCCGGTGTGTCCACAGTGAAGTACAGTATGTGTTGTGTCAATGTATTTGTGCAATTCGGGGCTAGTGCAGTGTGTGTGCACGTGTCAGATTCAAGCAGTTATCAATTGCAAGTATATTCACAGTCAACTACAGTGTACAGTGCATCAGTACATTCGAACTAAGCAATTAAAGAACAGAGTCAACTATGGCAGTTTAAGTGTTCTACATTGCAGAAAATTGAAACCAGGGGAAGAATGTACCTCAGAAGCGCCGTGTGACAGGTGTGACTCTGGCTCACGGAGTAGTAGCTCGGGTGCCACGCCCCTCTCGAAGCTCCGGAATTGGCGTAGTCCATCGGGGAGCATCACGTGAACCGCCGGTCTGTAGGTCTCCGGATCGAATGGTCGGATGCGAAGCGGTAAGGGCTTGGCCTCAGGATCCATCTCGAGCTATGGAGGAGCCCCACCCTGTGTTTGCGATGCGTAAAAGAGCGCGAGTGTAAACTGTATAAAACATTGCGATGCGCAAAACATTGCGAGTGGTAAACTGCACAAAACAGTGCAATGCGCAAAACAGCGCGAGTGTAAACTGCACAAAACAGTGCGATGCGCAAAAAAGTGCAGTGATAAACTGCACTAAACAGTAAAACAACGCGAGTGATAAACTGCACAAAATAGTGCGATGCCCAACACAGCACGAGTGATAAACTGCACAAAACAATGCGATGCGCAACATAGCACGAGTGTAAACTGCACAAAACAGTGCAATGAGCGCATCGAGTGATAAAATGAACAAAACAGTGCGATGCGCAAAATAGCGCGAGTGTAAACTGTACAAAACAGTGCGATGCGCAAAAGAGCGCAAGTGATAAATTGCACAAAATAGTGCGATGCGCAAAACAGCGCGAGTGATAAACTGCACAAAACAGTGCGATGCGCAAAAGAGCGCGAGTGATAAACTGCAGAACACAGTGCGATGCGCAACACAGCGCGAGTGATAAACTGCACAAAATAGTGTGATGCGCAACACAGCGCGAGTGTAAACTGCATGAAACAGTGCGAGGCGCAACATAGCGCGGGTGATAAACTCCACCAAACAGTGCGATGCGCAACTGTAGACATCCCATTTTTGACCGTCCTCAAGACTTGGACGTCACCGTTTGAACACCCGGTGATCATCCATGTTGGTGTTCGTTTGGAGTTCCTGGAGGTCTCGGCTACGCGCCTTGCCTTAGGATCTCCTAACTTGATTGTTTAGTGTCTGGTTTTGCACCAAACACTTGTGTTTTGCCTTGGAGGGGCAGGGAATGCCTTGTGAGGCATCTCCACACATCACCGGCCTTGGCTAGAGGCCACCGGCTGGTGTTTTGTTGCCATCGGCAATATATATTGCCAGTCGGCATTCTTTGTTGCCGGTCGGCAGTTCATTTTGTCAAAATAGCAATTTTGAGCAGCGGACTACTGTTCATCTGCTTTTGCAGATATTTTAATACAGCTGTATTGCATTTTGTTCCCCTCCATACACGTGTATGGAGGCATGGCCTTCTTGTTAGCTTCCTTGGTAAGCTTTACAAGATTGGTTTGCCTATAAGAAGAGGGCTCCTCTCTTGGCTTTAGGGTTGGAGATTTGTGAGAAAAGTTCAGAGGGAGCTCTGGTTCTAGGTTTAGCATTTTGTATCTATCCTATATCTATATCTCTCATTCTCTTGCATTTGTGTGTGTTTAGGCTTACTATTGCACACAAACACATAGTGTTACACCTTTTCTTAGTTTGTGAAGGACCAGAGGTCTGTTCTTGAGGTTCTAGGACTGGTTTTAAGCTTGGAGGAGCAGCTGGTCCACCATTGTTGAAGAGGTTCTTCAAGGGTAACAATCTTACCCCTTTTTACCCCATTCTTGCATACTATTTTTGCATATCTTAGAACTGTTTTTGTGCTTAGTGTATAACATAAAAAATATCTATTTTTGGGCCCTCTAAATAGTTTGTTTAGAGTGTTTTGTGGTTTGGAGGTGTTTGACCCCTCTTAAGCCTTGAGGGGCTCCATTTTGTGCCATTTTGAGTGAGCTCCGGGACTTTGGTGTTTGGGCCTCCTCACCACTGAAATCTTGAGGGATTTCAGTGGTAAGGATGGTGCCTTGAAGTCCCAAGAAGGAGAGGGCCACCCCCTCTCCTTATTGTCATTGAAAAGGGCCATTTTTGCCTCTTTAATGAGCACCTAGCTAAGCCTCATGTTGACCATGCCTTGGCTGTTATTTATGCTTATTTTGCCATGAAATAGCATTGTTGTATGTTGGTTTTGGTACACCATGCTTGCTTAGCATACATGCCTTGTAATGCCATTTTGTTGCCTTAACATGCCTTAGGTTGTAAACCATTGTTCTAGCATGTTTTAGGCTTGGCTTTGTGAAGCTTTCATGTTTATTTTGCCATGTTTAAGGTCTGTCCTTAGCCATTTTGGCCAGCCATGACATGCTTAGTATAGTCCCTTTGCATTTTGGCTTGTTAGCCTTAAGTGTGTGAATTTGTAGCATGCATTACTTGCTTTGATTTGGTGGTTTGGAACCACCCAACATGCCATCTTAGTCCCTAAGACGTTCTTGTATGCTTGCCATGGATGTCTCTTTGTTGCTTTGAAAGGTTGTGCCTTATGCTCCATGTTTGGTCTTTGTGCATGCTTTTGAATTCAAGTCATTTAGATGCCATCTAAGTGGTCTTTTGGGCTTTCTTTTGTGTGCTAAAACTTTGTCTTGGTCATTGAATTCATGCCATGTTTGGTCTTGATAAGTGTAGTCCAATGCCTCTTTGGTGAGCCTTAGGTTTTGGACCTTAATTGCATGATATGCTTGCTTTGTTTAATTGGTTTCGCACCATTTTAGCATGATTTTCAGAGCCTAGTATGCATGCCATAAGTCCATGTTTCCCCCTTTTGAGTATGCTTGAAAGTTGTATCATTATGCTTAAGTCTTGAACCATGTATCCATGCATGCTTGTATGTACATTTGCCTTCATGAACTTAGCATTATGGCCACTGTTTTGGGCCTAATTAGAGCTGCCTAAACCATGTTTAAGTCCATCCTATGCTTGCTTGCATACTTACCTTGCATGTTTGTTTGCATGCTTGCATGTATACCTTGTATGCTCATGTTGTATGCTAGTTCATATGCCTAGGTTGCATTGCATCTTGCATGCATGCCTTGTTCCTTGATATAGTGGTAAGAATTGGGCCCCTTTGGTTCGTTGGTTCGCATTGCATTTGACATCAAAATGTGCACACTTGGTCCCTTGGGCCATCACACATGGAAATGCGCGATTGATGGTCCGAGAACCAAGGAGCCTGTCCCTTTGAGTCACTAACATGATAAGGGACATGATTGGTGCATATATGGCTCGAATTGCATTGCCATGCAAAGTTGTGTCCTCTGCTGTTGTCAAACAGGTTATGCAGGAACTTTTTGCCGATCGACTACACAAAGTGCCGACCGGCAATCAACTGGTGGCCGATGGATTCATTGTGTGCCGATGGACACCAAATCACAGCCGGTGTTGATTCCCTCCAGCCGGTGGCACTCCTCAACATCCAGTAAGCACATCATGAGACTTTGACATTTTTCAAAGGAGTATAGCAGGGAAAATAGAGGCAGCTTGCGCATGGCAGTGCATTTCCGAGCAAGACCAAGCATGCATTGCATCAGGCTCTCCTCCCGAGGTGGTTTACTATTTTCCCTAGATTAGTTAATTTGCTTAGCTAATTAGATGGACTGTAATATTCTATTAGCCTGTAGGTCAATTAGTTTGTATATTTATTTGGTCCCTCCGGGCGAGGGCGAATTTGTAATAAGTGTGGGTGTGCGTGCATGTCTTATAATCCCCACTTCTTTCTTCCCTTTTATTTACCTGCTTATGATGGTAGACTAGGGCATATTTAAGATTAGCATACCTTATGCTATGCATGTGTGCATCCATACATTTATCTTGCATGCACCGGGCTCGTGTAATCATGCTCTGCATTTACTTCAATTCCAAATTGAATACGTGCATCAATTGATTGCATTTCACATGTCATGTTTAGGTTAGCCGAGCCTACCCTAATTGCATCCTGTATGTGTTGCATTAGTCAATTCGACATCAACTAGGATCATGCATGTTTGCTAACTAGTTTTTGTTTTGGCACGGAGTACGATGTAAGTATTTTCATGCTTTAGCATATCGCATGTGTGTGAATGCTATCATGACAGCATGCCTACCATGTGGCTAGATGCTTATGTGATAAACTGTTTGGATGCCTGTGGGTGAAGGTTGGGTTGTCTGAGTTGGGAAAACTCGTTGAAATCCGTATTTTAGCCTACTTGCGAGTAGCAAATTCCAAAGTGTTTTTCAAGACAAACGGATATGCAATGCTTATTTCCAAATTAGGCAATCTAGTCTATACTTGTTTGCTGTGCGCATAACATAGTAATTCTAGGCTAATAACCAGAATAAGAACACATAACGTTTTCAAAATTGGATATCACGGTTAGTAGAGGCCGGTCTTCGGACCGGGCGAGAAGGGGTGCTCATAGCTGACCTTCCCCAATCGTACTCAAGCTCCCGAGCCGAGGCAACTTTGGTGATGACGGACACGTGGCCTTTGGCACCGAGTCAGGGTTTCCTAAATTTTCCTATAAAAAATTTAGGTGGCGACTCTGTATCTAGCAAAGCAATCCATGTTTGGCACTTCTTTTCAAAAATCTGTTTCTCAAAACGATTTGCCGGATTAGAACCGCAAACAAAAGGGAGTCCGAACTGTAGAGTGAAGCCCAAGGGCTCGTCTACAACAACATAGCGCGAGGGATAAACTGCACAAAATAGTGCGATGCGCAAAAGAGCGCGAGCGATAAACTGCACAAAATAGTGCGATGCGCAACACAGCGCGAGTGATAAACTGCACAAAACAGTGCGATGCGGAAAATAGCGCGAGTGATAAACTGCACAAAATAGTGCGATGTGCAAAACAACTTGAGTGTAAAATGCACAAAACAGTGCGATACGCAAAATAGCGCGAGTGTAAACTCCACAAAATAGTGCGATGCGCAAATAGCGCGAGTGTAAATTGCACAAAACAGTGCGATGCGCAACACGCGCGAGTGATAAACTGCACAAAACAGTGCGATGCGCAAAACAGAGCGAGTGATAAATTACCCAAAATAGTGCGATGCGCAACACAGCGCGAGTGTAAACAGCACAAAACAGTGCGATGCGCAACATAGCGTGAGTGATAAACCGCATAAAATAGTCCGATTCGCAAGAAAGCGCGAGTGATAAACAGCACAAAACAGTGCGATGCGCAACAAAGAACGAGTGATAAACTGCACAAAACAGTGCGATGCGCAAAAGAGCGCGAGTGATAAACTACACAAAACAGTGCCATGCGCAACACAGTGTGAGTGATAAACTGCACAAAACAGTGCGGTGCACAACACAGCGCGAGTGTAAACTGCACAAAATAGTGCGATGCACAACACAGCACGAGTGATAAACTGCACAAAACAGTGCGATGCGCAACATAGTGCGAGTGATAAACTGCACAAAATAGTGCGATGCGCAAAAGAGCGCAAGTGATAAACTGCACAAAACAGTGCGATGCGCAAAAGAGCGCGAGTGATAAACTGCACAAAATTGTGCGATGCACAAAATTGCATTTCACATGTCATGTTTAGGTTAGCCGAGCCTACCCTAATTGCATCTGTATGTGTTGCATTAGTCAATTCGATATCAACTAGGATCATGCATGTTTTTAACTAGTTTATTGTTTGGCACGGAGTACGATGTAAGTATTTCATGCTTTAGCATATCGCATGTGTGTGATTGCTATCATGACAGCTGCCTACCATGTGGCTAGATGCTTATGTGATAAACTGTTTGGATGCCGTGGGTGAACGTTGGGTTGTCTGAGTTGGGAAAACTCGTTGAAATCCGTATTTTAGCCTACTTGCGAGTAGCAAATTCCAAAGTGTTTTTCAAGACAAACGGATATGCAATGCTTATTTCCAAATTAGGCAATCTAGTTTATACTTGTTTGCTGTGCGCATAACATAGTAATTCTAGGCTAATAACCAGAATAAGGACACATAACGTTTTCAAAATCGGATATCACAGTTAGTAGAGGCCGGTCTTCGGACCGGGCGAGAGGGGGTGCTCATAGCTGACCTTCCCCAATCGTACCCAAGCTCCCGAGCTGAGGCAACTTTGGTGATGACGGACACGTGGCCTTTGGCACCGAGTCAGGGTTTCCTAAATTTCCCTATAAAAAAATTTAGGTGGCGACTCTGTATCTGGCAAAGCAGTCCATGTTTGGCACTTCCTTTCAAAAATTGGTTTTCTCAAAACGATTTGCCGGATTAGAACCGCAAACAAAAGGGAGTCCGAACTGTAGAGTGAAGCCCAAGGGCTCGTCTACAACAACATAGCGTGAGGGATAAACTGCACAAAATAGTGCGATGCGCAAAAGAGCACGAGCGATAAACTGCACAAAATAGTGCGATGCGCAACACAGCGCGAGTGATAAACTGCACAAAACAGTGCGATGCGGAAAACAGCGCGAGTGATAAACTGCACAAAATAGTGCGATGTGCAAAACAACTCGAGTGTAAACTGCACAAAATAGTGCGATGCGCAAAATAGCGCGAGTGTAAACTCCACAAAATAGTGCGATGCGCAAAATAGCGCGAGTGTAAATTGCACAAAATAGTGCGATGCGCAACACAGCGCGAGTGATAAACTGCACAAAACAGTGCGATGCGCAAAACAGCGCGAGTGATAAATTACCCAAAATAGTGCGATGCGCAACACAGCGGGAGTGTAAACAAAAAACAGTGCGATGCGCAACATAGCGTGAGTGATAAACCGCATAAAATAGTCCGATTCGCAAGAAAGCGCGAGTGATAACAGCACAAAACGTGCGATGCGCAAAAGAGCGCGAGTGATAAACTACACAAAACAGTGCCATGCGCAACACAGTGTGAGTGATAAACTGCACAAAACAGTGCGATGCGCAACACAGCGCGAGTGTAAACTGCACAAAATAGTGCGATGCACAACACAGCACGAGTGATAAACTGCACAAAACAATGCGATGCGCAACATAGTGCGAGTGATAAACTGCACAAAATAGTGCGATGCGCAAAACAGCGCGAGTGATAAATTACCCAAAATAGTGCGATGCGCAACACAGCGCGAGTGTAAACAGCACAAAACAGTGCGATGCGCAACATAGCGTGAGTGATAAACCGCATAAAATTGTCCGATTCGCAAGAAAGCGCGAGTGATAAACAGCACAAAACAGTGCGATGCGCAAAAGAACGAGTGATAAACTGCACAAAACAGTGCGATGCGCAAAAGAGCGCGAGTGATAACTACACAAAACAGTGCCATGCGCAACACATGTGAGTGATAAACTGCACAAAACAGTGCGCTGCGCAACACAGCGCGAGTGTGAACTGCACAAAATAGTGCGATGCACAACACAGCACGAGTGATAAACTGCACAAAACAGTGCGATGCGCAACATAGTGCGAGTGATAAACTGCACAAAATAGTGCGATGCGCAAAAGAGCGCGAGTGATAAACTGCACAAAACAGTGCGATGCGCAAAACAGCGCGAGTGTAAACTGCACAAGACAGTGCGATGCGCAACGCAGCGCGAGTGTAAATTGCACAAAACAGTGCAGTGCGAAACATAGCGCGAGTGATAAACTGCACAAAACAGTGCGATGCGCAAAACAGCGCGAGTGATAAACTGCACAAAATATTGCGATACGCAACACAGCGCGAGTGTAAACCGCACAAAACAGCGCGATTGATGAACTGCACAAAACGGAGCGATGCGCAAAACAGCGCGAGTGTAAACTCCACAAAATAGTGCGATGCGCAAAATAGCGCGAGTGTAAATTGCACAAAACAGTGCGATGCGCAACACAGCGCGAGTGATAAACTGCACAAAACAGTGCGATGCGCAAAACAGCGCGAGTGATAAATTACCCAAAATAGTGTGATGCGCAACACAGCGCGAGTGTAAACAGCACAAAACAGTGCGATGCGCAACATAGCGTGAGTGATAAACCGCATAAAATAGTCCGATTCGCAAGAAACGCGAGTGATAAACAGCACAAAACAGTGCGATGCGCAACAAAGAACGAGTGATAAACTGCACAAAACAGTGCGATGCGCAAAAGAGCGCGAGTGATAAACTACAACAAAACAGTGCCACGCGCAACACAGTGTGAGTGATAAACTGCACAAAACAGTGCGATGCGCAACACAGCGCGCGAGTGTAAACTGCCCAAATAGTGCGATGCACAACACAGCACGAGTGATAAACTGCACAAAACAATGCGATGCGCAACATAGTGCGAGTGATAAACTGCACAAAATAGTGCGATGCGCAAAACAGCGGGTGATAATTACCCAAAATTGTGCGATGCGCAACACAGCGTGAGTGTAAACTGCAAAAAACAGCGCGATGCGCAACATAGCGCGAGTGATAAGTCGCAAAAAATAGTCCGATTCGCAAGAAGGCGCGAGTGATAAACAGCACAAAACAGTGCGATGCGTAACAAAGAACGAGTGATAAACTGCACAAAACAGTGCGATGCGCAAAAGAGCGTGAGTGATAAACTACACAAAACAGTGCCATGCGCAACACAGTGTGAGTGATAAACTGCACAAAACAGTGCACTGCGCAACACAGCGCGAGTGTGAACTGCACAAAACAGTGCGAAGCGCAACATAGTGCGAGTGATAAACTGCACAAAATAGTGCGATGCGCAAAAGAGCGCGAGTGATAAACTGCACAAAACAGTGCGATGCGCAAAACAGCGCGAGTGATAAACTGCACAAAACAGTGCGATGCGCAAAACAGCGCGAGTGTAAACTGCACAAGACAGTGCGATGCGCAACGCAGCGCGAGTGTAAACTGCACAAAACAGTGCAGTGCGAAACATAGCGCGAGTGGGAACTGCACAAAATAGTGCGATGCGCAAAATAGCTCGCGAGATAAACTGCACAAAACAGAGCAATGCGCAACATAGCGCGAGTGTAAGCTGCACAAAACTGTGCGATGAGCGCATCGATTGATTAAATGCACAAAACAGTGCGATGCGCAAAATAGCGCGAGTGTAACTTGCACAAAACAATGCAATGCGCAAAAGAGCGCGAGTGATAAACTGCACAAAACAGTGCAACGCACAAGAAAGCACGAGTGATAAACTGCACAAAATATTGCGATACGCAACACAGCGCGAGTGTAAACCGCACAAACAACAGCGATTGATGAACTGCACAAAACGGAGCGATGCGCAAAACAGCGCGAGTGTAAACTCCACAAAATAGTGCGATGCGCAAAATAGCGCGAGTGTAAATTGCACAAAACAGTGCGATGCGCAACACAGCGCGAGTGATAAACTGCACAAAACAGTGCGATGCGCAAAACAGCGCGAGTGATAAATTACCAAAAATAGTGCGATGCGCAACACAGCGCGAGTGTAAACAGCACAAAACAGTGCGATGCGCAACATAGCGTGAGTGATAAACCGCATAAAATAGTCTGATTCGCAAGAAAGCGCGAGTGATAAACAGCACAAAACAGTGCGATGCGCAACAAAGAATGAGTGATAAACTGCACAAAACAGTGCGATGCGCAAAAGAGCGCGAGTGATAAACTACACAAAACAGTGCCATGCGCAACACAGCGTGAGTGATAAACTGCACAAAACAGTGCGATGCGCAACACAGCGCGAGTGTAAACTGCACAAAAGTGCGATGCACACACAACAGCACGAGTGATAAACTGCACAAAACAATGCGATGCGCAACATAGTGCGAGTGATAAACTGGCACAAAATAGTGCGATGCGCAAAACAGCGCGAGTGATAAATTACCCAAAATAGTGCGATGCCACAACATAGCGCGAGTGTAAACACCACAAACAGTGCGATGCGCAACATAGCGTGAGTGATAACCGCATAAAATTGTCCGATTCGCAAGAAAGCGCGAGTGATAAACAGCAAAACAGTGCGATGCGCAGCAAAGAACGAGTGATAAACTGCACAAAACAGTGCGATGCGCAAAAGAGCGCGAGTGATAAACTACACAAAACAGTGCCATGCGCAACACAGTGTGAGTGATAAACTGCACAAAACAGTGCGCTGCGCAACACAGCGCGAGTGTGAACTGCACAAAATAGTGCGATGCACAACACAGCACGAGTGATAAACTGCACAAAACAGTGCGATGCGCAACATAGTGCGAGTGATAAACTGCAGAAAATAGTGCGATGCGCAAAAGAGCGCGAGTGATAAACTGCACAAAACAGTGCGATGGCCAAAACCGCGAGTGATAAACTGCACAAACAGTGCGATGCGCAAAACAGCGCGAGTGTAAACTGCACAAGACAGTGCGATGCGCAACGCAGCGCGAGTGTAAACTGCACAAAACAGTGCAGTGCGAAACATAGCGCGAGTGGGAACTGCACAAAATAGTGCGATGCGCAAAATAGCTCGCGAGATAAACTGCACAAAACAGAGCAATGCGCAACATAGCGCGAGTGTAAATTGCACAAAACTGTGCGATGAGCGCATCGAGTGATTAAATGCACAAAACAGTGCGATGCGCAAAATAGCGCGAGTGTAACTTGCACAAAACAATGCAATCCGCAAAAGAGCGCGAGTGATAAACTGCACAAAACAGTGCAACGCACAAGAAAGTGCGAGTGATAAACTGCACAAAATATTGCGATACGCAACACAGCGCGAGTGTAAACTGCACAAAACAGCGCGATTGATGAACGGCACAAAACGGAGCGATGCGCAAAACAGCGCGAGTGTAAACTCCACAAAATAGTGCGATGCGCAAAATAGCGCGAGTGTAAATTGCACAAAACAGTGCGATGCGCAACACAGCGCGAGTGATAAACTGCACAAAACAGTGCGATGCGCAAAAGAGCACGAGTGATAAACTACACAAAACAGTGCCATGCGCAACACAGTGTGAGTGATAAACTGCACAAAACAGTGCGATGCGCAACACAGCGCGAGTGTAAACTGCACAAAATAGTGCGATGCACAACACAGCACGAGTGATAAACTGCACAAAACAATGCGATGCGCAACATAGTGTGAGTGATAAACTGCACAAAATAGTGCGATGCGCAAAACAGCGCGAGTGATAAATTACCCAAAATTGTGCGATGCGCAACACAGCGCGAGTGTAAACAGCACAAAACAGTGCGATGCGCAACATGGCGTGAGTGATAAACCGCATAAAATAGTCCGATTCGCAAGAAAGCGCGAGTGATAAGCAACACAAAACAGTGCGATGCGCAACAAAGAACGAGTGATAAACTGCACAAAACAGTGCGATACGTAAAAGAGCGCGAGTGATAACTACACAAAACAGTGCCATGCGCAACACAGTGTGAGTGATAAACTGCACAAAACAGTGCGATGCGCAACACAGCGCGAGTGTAAACTGCACAAAATAGTGCGATGCACACACACAGCACGAGTGATAACTGCACAAAACATGCGATGCGCAACATAGTGCGAGTGATAAACTGCACAAATAGTGCGATGCACAAAACAGCGCGAGTGATAAATTACCCAAATAGTGCGATGCGCAACACAGCGTGAGATGCGCAAAATAGCGCGAGTTTAAACTGCACAAGACAGTGCGATGCGCAAAATAGCGCGAGTGTAAACTGCACAACACAGTGCGATGCGCAAAAGGGCGCGAGTGTAAACTGCACAAAACAGTGCGATGTGCAACACAACACGAGTGATAAACTACACAAAACAGTGCGAAGCGCAAAAGAGTGCGAGTGATAAACTGCACAAAACAGTGCGACGCGCAAAACAGCGCGAGTGTAAACCACACAAAACAGTGCGACGCGCAAAACAGCGCGAGTGTAAACCACACAAAACAGTGCGACGCGCAAAACAGCGCGAGTGTAAACCACACAAAACAGTGCGACGCGCAAAACACGCGAGTGTAAACCACACAAAACAGTGCGACGCGCAAAACAGCGCGAGTGTAAACTCCACTAAACAGTGCGATGCGCAAAATAGCGCGAGTGTAACTGCACAAAACAGCCCGATACGCAACACAACGCGAGTGATAAACTACACAACACAGTGCGATGCGTAACACTGCGCGAGTGTAAACTGGGCAAAATAGTGCGATGCGCGACACAGCGCGAGTGATAAACTGCACAAAATAGTGCGATGCGCAAAACAGCGCGACTGATAAACTGCACAAAACAGTGCGATGCGCGCATCGAGTGATAAACTGCACAAAACTGTGTGATGCGCAAAAGAGCGCGACTCTAAACTGCGCAAAACTGTGCGATGCGCAAAATAGCGCGAGTGTAAACTACACAAGACAGTGCGATGCGCAAAAGGTGCGTGTGATAAACTGCGCAACACAGTGCGATTCACAAAAAAGCGCGAGTGATAAACTGCACCAAAGAGTGCGATGCGCAACACAGCGCGAGTGTAAACTGCACAAAACAGTGCGATGCGAAACATAGCGCGAGTGGGAACTGCGCAAAACAGTGTGATGCGCAAAATAGCGCGAGAGAAAAACTGCACAAAACTGTGCGATGCGCAACATAGCACGAGTGTAAACTGCACAAAACTGTGCGATGAGCGCATCGAGTGATTAAATTCGCAAAACAGTGCGATGCTCAAAATAGCGCGAGTGTAACTTGCACAAAACAATGCAATGCGCAAAAGAGCGCGAGTGATAAACTGCACAAAATAGTGCAACACGCAAGAAAGCGCGAGTGATAAACTGCACAAAATAGTGCGATACGCAACACAACACGAGTGTAAACTGCACAAAACAGTGCCAATCGCAAAACAGCGCAAGTGACAAACTGCACAAAATGGTGCGATGCGCAAAACAGCACGAGTGTAAAGTCCACAAAACCGTGCGATGCGCAAAACAACGCGAGTGATAAACTGCACAAAATAGTGCGATGCGCAAAATAGGGCGAGTGTAAACTCATAAAACAGTGCGATGCGCAAAATAGCGCGGGTGTAAACTCCACAAAACAGTCCGAGGCACAAAATACCGCGAGGGTAAACTGCACAAATAGTGCGATGCACAAAATAGCGCGAGTTTAAACTGCACAAGACAGTGCGATGCGCAAAATAGCGCGAGTGTAAACTGCACAACACAGTGCGATGCGCAAAAGGGCGCGAGTGTAAACTGCACAAAACAGTGCGATGTGCAACACAGCACGAGTGATAAACTACACAAAACAGTGCGAAGCTCAAAAGAGTGCGAGTGATAAACTGCACAAAACAGTGCGACGCGCAAAACAGCGCGAGTGTAAACCACACAAAACAGTGCGACGCGCAAAACAGCGCGAGTGTAAACTCCACTAAACAGTGCGATGCGCAAAATAGCGCGAGTGTAAACTGCACAAAACAGCGCGATACGCAACACAATGCGAGTGATAAACTACACAACACAGTGCGATGCGTAACACTGCGCGAGTGTAAACTGGGCAAAATAGTGCGATGCTCAACCAGCAGCGCGAGTGATAAACTGCACAAAATAGTGCGATGCGCAAAACAGCGCGACTGATAACTACACAAAACATGCGATGCACGCATCGGTGATAAACTGCACAAAACGTGTGGTGCGCAAAAGAGCGCGACTGTAAACTGCGCAAAATAGCGCGAGTGTAAACTACACAAGACAGTGCGATGCGCAAAAGGTGCGTGTGATAAACTGCACAACACAGTGCGATTCACAAGAAAGCGCGAGTGATAAACTGCACAAGAGTGCGATGCGCAAACAAGCGCGAGTGTAAACTGCACAAAACATGCGATGCGAACATAGCGCGAGTGGGAACTGCGCAAAACAGTGTGATGCGCAAAATAGCGCGAGAGAAAAACTGCACAAAACTGTGCGATGCGCAACATAGCACGAGTGTAAACTGCACAAAACTGTGCGATGAGCGCATCGAGTGATTAAATTCGCAAAACAGTGCGATGCTCAAAATAGCGCGAGTGTAACTTGCACAAAACAATGCAATGCGCAAAAGAGCGCGAGTGATAACTGCACAAAACAGTGCAACACGCAAAAGCGCGAGTGATAAACTGCACAAATAGTGCGATACGCAACACAACACGAGTGTAAAACTGGCACAAAACATGCAATCGCTAAACACGCAAGTGACAAACTGCACAAAATGGTGCGATGCGCAAAACAGCACGAGTGTAAAGTCCACAAAACCGTGCGATGCGCAAAACAACGCGAGTGATAAACTGCACAAAATAGTGCGATGCGCAAAATAGGGCGAGTGTAAACTCCATAAAACAGTGCGATGCGCAAAATAGCGCGGGTGTAAACTCCACAAAACAGTCCGAGGCACAAAATACCGCGAGGGTAAACTGCACAAAATAGTGCGATGCGCAAAATAGCGCGAGTTTAAACTGCACAAGACAGTGCGATGCGCAAAATAGAGCGGTGTAAACTGCACAACACAGTGCGATGCGCAAAAGGGGCGAGTGTAAACTGCACAAAACAGTGCGATGTGCAACACAACGAGTGATAAACTACCAAAACTGCGAAGCGCAAAAGAGTGGCGAGTGATAAACTGCACAAACAGTGCGACGCGCAAAACACGCGAGTGTAAACCACACAAAAAGTGCGACGCGCAAACAAGCGCGAGTGTAAACTCCACTAAACAGTGCGATGCGCAAAATAGCACGAGTGTAACTGCACAAAACAGCGCGATACGCAACACAATGCGAGTGATAAACTACACAACACAGTGCGATGCGTAACACTGCGCGAGTGTAAACTGGGCAAAATAGTGCGATGCGCAACACAGCACGAGTGATAAACTGCACAAAATAGTGCGATGCGCAAAACAGCGCGACTGATAAACTACACAAAACAGTGCGATGCACGCATCGAGTGATAAACTGCACAAAACAGTGTGGTGCGCAAAAGAGCGCGACTGTAAACTGCGCAAAATAGCGCGAGTGTAAACTACACAAGACAGTGCGATGCGCAAAAGGTGCGTGTGATAAACTGCACAACACAGTGCGATTCACAAGAAAGCGCGAGTGATAAACTGCACCAAAGAGTGCGATGCGCAACACAGCTCTAGTGTAAACTGCACAAAACAGTGCGATGCGAAACATAGCGCGAGTGGGAACTGCGCAAAACAGTGTGATGCGCAAAATAGCGCGAGAGAAAAACTGCACAAAACTGTGCGATGCGCAACATAGCACGAGTGTAAACTGCACAAAACTGTGCGATGAGCGCATCGAGTGATTAAATGCACAAAACAGTGCGATGCGCAAAATAGCCCGAGTGTAACTTGCACAAAACAATGCAATGCACAAAAGGGCGCGAGTGATAAACTGCACAAAACAGTGCAACACGCCAGAAAGCGCGAGTGATAAACTGCACAAAATAGTGCGATACGCAACACAACACGAGTGTAAACTGCACAAAACAGTGCCAATCGCAAAACAGCGCGAGTGACAAACTGCACAAAATGGTGCGATGCGTAAAACAGCACGAGTGTAAAGTCCACAAAACGTGCGATGCGCAAAACAACGCGAGTGATAAACTGCACAAAACAGTGTGATGCGCAAAACAGGGCGAGTGTGAACTCCATAAAACAGTGCGATGCGCAAAATAGCGCGGGTGTAAACTCCACAAAACAGTCCGAGGCACAAAATACCGCGAGGGTAAATTGCACAAAACAGTGCGATGCGCAAAATAGCGCGAGTTTAAACTGCACAAGACAGTGCGATGCGCAAAATAGCGCGAGTGTAAACTGCACAACACAGTGCGATGCGCAAAAGGGCGCGAGTGTAAACTGCACAAAACAGTGCGATGTGCAACACAGCACGAGTGATAAACTACACAAAACAGTGCGAAGCGCAAAAGAGTGCGAGTGATAAACTGCACAAAACAGTGCGACGCGCAAAACAGCGCGAGTGTAAACTCCACTAAACAGTGCGATGCGCAAAATAGCGCGAGTGTAAACTGCACAAAACAGCGCGATACGCAACACAACGCGAGTGATAAACTACACAACACAGTGCGATGCGTAACACTGCCCGAGTGTAAACTGGGCAAAATAGTGCGATGCGCAACACAGCGCGAGTGATAAACTGCACAAAATAGTGCGATGCGCAAAACAGCGCGACTGATAAACTGCACAAAACAGTGCGATGCGCGCATCGAGTGATTAAATGCACAAAACAGTGCGATGCGCAAAATAGCGCGAGTGTAACTTGCACAAAACATGTAATGCGCAAAAGAGCGCGAGTGATAAACTGCACAAACAATGCGACACGCAGAAAGCACGAGTGATAAACTGCACAAATGTGCGATAACGCAACACACACGAGTGTAAACTGCACAAAACAGTGCCAATCGCAAAACAGCGCGAGTGACAAACTGCACAAAATGGTGCGATGCGCAAAACAGCACGAGTGTAAAGTCCACAAAACCGTGCGATGCGCAAAACAATCGCGAGTGATAAACTGCACAAAACAGTGCGATGCGCAAAACAGGGCGAGTGTAACTCCATAAAACAGTGCGATTCGCAAAATAGCGCGGGTGTAAACTCACAAAACAGTCCGAGCACAAAATACCGCGAGGGTAAACTGCACAAAACAGTGCGATGCGCAAAATAGCGCGAGTATAAACTGCACAAGACAGTGCGATGCGCAAAATAGCGGAGTGTAAACTGCACAACACAGTGCGATGCGCAAAAGGGCGCGAGTGTAAACTGCACAAAACAGTGCGATGTGCAACACAGCACGAGTGATAAACAACACAAAACAGTGCGAAGCGCAAAAGAGTGCGAGTGATAAACTGCCCAAAACAGTGCGACGTGCAAAACAGCGCGAGTGTAAACTCCACTAAACAGTGCGATGCGCAAAATAGCGCGAGTGTAAACTGCACAAAACAGCGCGATACGCAACACAACGCAAGTGATAAACTACACAACACAGTGCGATGCGTAACACTGCGCGAGTGTAAACTGGGCAAAATAGTGCGATGCGCAACACAGCGCGAGTGATAGACTGCACAAAATAGTGCGATGCGCAAAACAGCGCGACTGATAAACTACACAAAACAGTGCGATGCACGCATCGAGTGATAAACTGCACAAAACAGTGTGATGCGCAAAAGAGCGCGACTGTAAACTGCGCAAAATAGCGCGAGTGTAAACTACACAAAACAGTGCGATGCGCAACACAGCGCGAGTGTAAACTGCACAAAATAGTGCGATGCGCAACACAGCGCGAGTGATAAACTGCACAAAATATTGCGATGTGCAAACATCGAGTGTAAACTCCACAAAATAGTGCGATGCGCAAAAGAGCGCGAGTGTAAACTGCACAAAACATTGCGATGCGCAACACACACGAGTGTAACTGCACAAAACAGTGCGATGTACAACACAGCGCGAGTGATAAACTGCACAAAATATGCGATGCGCAAAACAGCGCAATGATAAATTTCCCAAAATGCGATACGCAACACAGCGCGAGTGTAAACAGCACAAAACAGTGCGATGCGCAACATAGCGCGAGTGATAAACCGCATAAAAGTCCGATTCGCAAGAAAGCGCGAGCGATAAACAGCACAAAACTGTGCGATGCGCAACAAAGAATGAGTGATAAACTGCACAAAACAGTGCGATGCGCAAAGAGCGCGAGTGATAAACTACACAAACAGTGCCATGCGCAACACAGCGTGAGTGATACACTGCACAAAACAGTGCGATGTGAAACACAACACGAGTGTAAACTGCACAAATAGTGCGATGCCCAACAGCACGAGTGATAAACTGCACAAAACAGTGCGATGCGCAAAATAGTGCAGTGATAAACTGCACAAAACAGTGCGATGCGCGAAACAGCGCGAGTGATAAACTGCACAAAACAGTGTGATGTGCAAAATAGCGCGAGTGTAAACTGCACAAGACAGTGCGATGCGCAACACAGCGCGAGTGTAAACTGCACAAAACAGTGCAACGCGAAACATAGCGCGAGCGGGAACTGCGCAAAACACTGCGATGCGCAAAATAGCGCGAGAGATAAACTGCACAAAACAGTGCGATGCGCAACATAGCGCGAGTGTAAACTGCACAAAACTGTGCGATGAGCGCATCGAGTGATTAAATGCACAAAACAGTACGATGCGCAAATAGCGCGAGTGTAACTTGCACAAAACAATGCAGTGCGCAAAGAGCGAGTGATAAACTGGACAAAACGTGCAACACGCAACAAAGCGCGAGTGATAAACTGCACAAATAGTGCGATACGCAACACAACGCGAGTGTAAACTACACAAACAGTGCGATGCGCAAAATAGCGCGAGTGACACATTGCACAAACCGGCGCGATGCGCAAAACAGCGCGAGTGATAAACTGCACAAAACAGTGCGATGCGCAAAACAGGGCGAGTGTAAACTCCATAAAAAGTGCGATGCGCAAAATAGCGCGAGTGTAAACTCCACAAAACAGTCCGATGCGCAAAATAAGCGCGAGGTAAACTGCACAAAACAGTGCGATGAGCAAAATAGCGTGAGTTTAAACTAACAAGACAGTGCGATGCGCAAAATAGCGTCAGTGTAAGCTGCACAACACAGTGCGATGCGCAAAACGGTGCGAGTGTAAACTACACAAAATAGTGCGATGTGCAACACAGCGCGAGTGATAAACTACAAAAACAGTGTGAAGCCCAAACACAAACAGCGTGAGTGATAAACTGCACAAAACAGTGCGATGCGCAAAACAGCGCGAGTGTAAACCACACAAAACAGTGCGACCCGCAAAACAGTGCGAGTGTAAACTCCACAAAACAGTGCGATGCGCAAAAAGCGCGAGTGTAAACTGCACAAAACAGCGCGATGCGCAACACAGCGCGAGTGATAAACTGCACAACACAGTGCGATGCGTAACACTGCGCGAGTGTAAACTGCACAAAACAGTGCGATACATAACACCGCGCGATTGATAAACTACACAAAACAGTGCGATGCGCAAAACAGCGCAAGTGATAAACCGCACAAAATAGTGCGATGCGTGCATCGAGTGATAAACTGCACAAAACAGTGTGATGCGCAAAAGTGCGCGAGTGTAAACCGCACAAACTGTGCGATGCGCAAAATAGCGCGAGTGTAAACTACACAAGACAGTGCGATGCGCAAAAGGTGCGTGTGATAAACTACACAACACAGTGCGATGCGCAAGAAAGCGCGAGTGATAAACTGCACCAAATAGTGTGATGCGCAACACCGCGCGAGTGTAAACTGCACAAAACAGTGCGATGCGCAACACAAGCACGAGTGTAAACTGCCAAAACAGTGCAATGCGCACAATAACGCGAGAGATAAACTGCACAAAACAGTGCGATGCGCAATAGAGCGTGAGTGTAAACTGAATGAAACAGTGCGATTAGTGCATCGAGTGATAAAATGCACAAAACAATGCGATGCGCAAAATAGAGCGAGTGTAACTTGCACAAAACAATGCAATGCGCAAAAGTGCGCAAGTGATAAACTACACAAAACAGTGCAATGTGCAAGAAAGCGCGCGTGATAAACTGCACAAAATAGTGCAATGCACAACACAGCGCGAGTGTAAACTGCACAAAACAGTGCGATGCACAAAACAGCGCGAGTGATAAACTGCACAAAACAGCGCGAGTGATAGACTGCACAACATATTGCGATACGCAAAACAGCGCGAGTGTAAAATGCACAAAACAGTACGATGCGCAAAATAGCGCGAGCGTAAACTGCACAAAACAGTGCGATACACAAAATAGCGCGAGTGTAAACTGCACAAGAGAGTGCGATGCGCGAAATAGCGGGAGTGTAAACTGCATGACACAGTGCGATGCGCAAAAGAGCGCGACTGTAAACTGCACAAAATCGTGCGATGCGCAACACAGCGCGAGTGATAAACTGCACAAAATAGTGCGACGCGCAGCACAGCGCGAGTGATAAACTACACAAAATAGTGGGACGCGCAACACATAACGAGTGATAAACTGCACAAAATAGTGCGATGCGCAACAGAGCGCGAGTGTAAACTGCACAAAACAGTGCGATGCGCAACACAGCGCGAGTGATAAACTGCACAAAACAGTGCGATGCGCAAAACAGCGCAAGTGGTAAACAGCCCAAAATAGTGCGATGCGCAACACAGCGCGAGTGTAAACTGCACAAAACAGTGCGATGCGCAACATAGCGCGACTGATAAACCGCATAAAAAACTCCGATTCGCAAGAAAGCGCGAGTGATAAACAGCACAAAACAGTGCGTTGCGCAACAAAGAACGAGTGATAAACTGCACAAAATAGTGCGATGCGTAAAATAGCGCGAGTGTAAACTGCACAAAACAGTGCGATGCGCAACACAGCGCGAGTGTAAACTGCACAAAACAGTGCGATGTGCAACACAGCGCGAGTTATAAACTGCACAAAACAGTGCGATGCGGAAAACAGTGCGAGTGATAAATTACCCAAAATAGTGCGATGCGCAACGCAGCGCGAGTGTAAACAGCACAAAACAGTGCGATGCGCAACATAGCGCGAGTGATAAACCGCATAAAATAGTCCGATTCGCAAGAAAGCGCGAGTATTAAACTGCACAAAACAGTGCGATGCGCAAAAGAGCGCGAGTGATAAACAACACAAAACAGTGCCATGCGCAACACAGCGTGAGTGATAAACGGCACAAAACAGTGCCATGCGCAACACAGCCCGAGTGTAAACTGCACAAAATAGTGCGATGCATAACACAGCACGAGTGATAAACTGCACAAAACAGTGCGATGCGGAACATAGTGCGAGTGATAAACTGCACAAAATAGTGCGATGCGCAAAAGAGCGCGAGTGATAAACTGCACAAAACAGTCCGTTGCGCAAAACAGCGCGGGTGATAAACTGCACAAAACAGTGCGATGCGCAAAACAGCGCGAGTGTAAACTGCACAAGACAGTGCGATGCGCAACACAGCGCGAGTGTAAACTGCACAAATCAGTGTGATGCGACACACAGCGCGAGTGGGAACTGCGCAAAATGGTGCGATGCGCAAAATAGCTCGTGAGATAAACTGTACGAAACAATGTGATGCGCAACATAGCGCGAGTGTAAACTACACAAAACTGTGCGATGAGCGCATCGAGTGATTAAATGCACAAAACAGTGCGTTGCGCAAAATAGTGCGAGTGTAACTTGCACAAAACAATGCAATGCGCAAAAGAGCGCGAGTGATAAACTGCACAAAACAGTGCAACACGCAAGAAAGCGCGAGTGATAAACTGCACAAAATAGTGCGATACGCAACACAACGCGAGTGTAAACTGCACAAAACAGTGCGATGCGCAAAATAGCGCGAGTGACAAACTGCACAAAACGGTGCGATGCGCAAAACAGTGCGAGTATAAAGTCCACAAAACCGTGCGATGCGCAAAACAGCGCGAGTGATAAACTGCACAAAACGGTGCGATGCGCAAAACAGAGCGAGTGTAAACTCCATAAAACAGTGCTATGCGCAAAATAGCGCGAGTGTAAACTCCACAAAACAGTCCGATGCGCAAAATAGCGTGAGCGTAAACTGCACAAAACAGTGCGATGCGCAAAATAGCGCGAGTTTAAACTGCACAAGACAGTACGATGCGCAAAATAGCGCGAGTGTGAACTGCACAACACAGTGCGATGCGCAAAAGGGTGCGAGTGTAAACTGTACAAAACAGTGCTATGTACAACACAGCGCGAGTGATAAACTACACAAAACAGTGCGAAGCGCAAAACAGCGCAAGTGATAAACTGCACAAAACAGTGCGACGCGCAAAACAGCGCGAGTGTAAACCACACAAAACAGTGCGACGCGCAAAACAGCGCGAGTGTAAACACCACAAAATAGTGCGATGCGCAAAAAGAGTGAGTGTAAACTGCACAAAACAGTGTGATACGCAAAAGAGGGCGAGTGTAAACTGCACAAACTGTGCGATGCGCAAAATAGCGCGAGTGTAAACTACACAAGACAGTGCGATGCGCAAAAGGTGCGTGTGATAAACTGCACAACACAGTGCGATGCGCAAGAAAGCGCGAGTGATAAACTGCACCAAATAGTGCGATGCGCAACACAGCGCGAGTGTAAACTGCACAAAACAGTGCGATGCGCAACACAGCACGAGTGTAAACTGCACAAAACAGTGCAATGCGCACAATAGCGCGAGAGATAAACTGCACAAAACAGTGCGATGCACAACAGAGCGTGAGTGTAAACTGAACAAAACAGTGCGATTAGCGCATCGAGTGATAAAATGCACAAAACAATGCGATGCGCAAAATAGAGCGAGTGTAACTTGCACAAAACAATGCAATGCACAAAAGTGCGCAAGTGATAAACTACACAAAACAGTGCAAACGCAAGAAAGCGCGAGTGATAAACTACACAAAACAGTGCCATGCGCAACACAGCGCGAGTGTAAACTGCACAAAACAGTGCGATGCACAAAACAGCGCGAGTGATAAACTGCACAAAACAGCGCGAGTGATAGACTACACAACATATTGCGATACGCAAAACAGCGCGAGTGTAAACTGCACAAAAACAGTACGATGCGCAAAATAGCGCGAGCGTAAACTGCACAAAACAGTGCGATGCACAAAATAGCGCGAGTGTAAACTGCACAAGAGAGTGCGATGCGCGAAATAGCGGGAGTGTAAACTGCATGACACAGTGCGATGCGCAAAAGAGCGCGAGTGTAAACTGCACAAAACCGTGCGATGCGCAACACAGCGTGAGTGATAAACTGCACAAAACAGTGTGAGGCGCAACACAACGCAAGTGATAAACTGCAAAGAACAGTGCGAAGCGCAAAACAGCGCGAGTGATAAACTGCACAAAATAGTGCGACGCGCAGCACAGAGCGAGTGATAAACTGCACAAAATAGTGTGACGCGCAACACAGCGCGAGTGATAAACTGCACAAAATAGTGCGATGCGCAAAACAGCGCGAGTGATAAACTGCACAAAACAGTGCGATGCGCAAAATAGCGCTAGTGTAAACTGCACAAAACAGTGCGATGCGCAAGAAAGCGCGAGTGATAAACTGCACAAAACAGTGCGATGCGCAACACAGCGCGAGTGCAAACTGGACAAAACAGTGCGATGCGCAACACAGCGCGAGTGATAAACTGCACAAAACAGTGCGATGCGCAAAACAGCGCGAGTGATAAACTGCCCAAAATAGTGCGATGCGCAACACAGCGCGAGTGTAAACTGCAAAAAACAGTGCGATGCGCAACATAGCGCGAGTGATAAACCGCAAAAAATAGTCCGATTCGCAAGAAGGCGCGAGTGATAAACAGCACAAAACAGTGCGATGCGTAACAAAGAACGAGTGATAAACTGCACAAAACAGTGCGATGCGCAGAAGAGCGCGAGTGATAACTATACAAAACAGTGCCATGCGCAACACAGCGTGAGTGACAAACTGCACAAAACAGTGCGATCCACAACACAGCGCGAGTGTAAACTGCACAAAAAGTGCGATGCGCAACACAGCGCGAGTGATAAACTGCACAAAATAGTGCGATGTGCAAAACAGCTCGAGTGTAAACTGCACAAAACAATGCGATGCGCAAAATAGCGCAGGTGTAAACTCCAGAAAATAGTGCGATGCGCAAAATAGCGCGAGTGTAAACTGCACAAAACAGTGCGATGCGCATCACAGCGCGAGTGTAAACTGCACAAAACAGTGCGATGTACAACACAGCGCGAGTGATAAACTGCACAAAATAGTGCGATGCGCAAAACAACGCGAGTGATAAATTCCCCAAAATAGTGCGATACGCAACACAGCGTGAGTGTAAACAGCACAAAACAGTGCGATGCGCAACATAGCGCGAGTGATAAACCGCATAAAATAGTCCGATTCGCAAGAAAGCGCGAGCGATAAACAGCACAAAACTGTGCGATGCGCAACAAAGAATGAGTGATAAACTGCACAAAACAGTGCGATGCGCAAAAGAGCGCGAGTGATAAACTACACAAAACAGTGCCATGCGCAACACAGCGTGAGTGATACACTGCACAAAACAGTGCGATGTGCAACACAACACGAGTGTAAACTGCTCAGAATAGTGCGATGCCCAACACAGCACGAGTGATAAACTGCACAAAACAGTGCGATGCGCAACATAGTTCAGTGATAAACTGCACAAAACAGTGCGATGCGCGAAACAGCGCGAGTGATAAACTGCACAAAACAGTGTGATGCGCAAAATAGCGCGAGTGTAAACTGCACAAGACAGTGCGATGCGCAACACAGTGCGAGTGTAAACTGCACAAAACAATGCGACGCGAAACATAGCGCGAGCGGGAACTGCGCAAAACAGTGCGATGCGCAAAATAGCGCGAGAGATAAACTGCACAAAACAGTGCGATGCGCAACATAGCGCGAGTGTAAACTGCACAAAACTGTGCGATGAGCGCATCGAGTGATTAAATGCACAAAATAGTGCGATGCGCAAAATAGCGCGAGTGTAACTTGCACAAAACAATGCAATGCGCAAAAGAGCGCGAGTGATAAACTGGACAAAACAGTGCAACACGCAAGAAAGCGCGAGTGATAAACTGCACAAAATAGTGCGATACGCAACACAACGCGAGTGTAAACTGCACAAAACAGTGCGATGCACAAAATAGCGCGAGTGACACATTACATAAACCGGCGCGATGCGCAAAACAGCGCGAGTGATAAACTGCACAAAACAGTGCGATGCGCAAAACAGGGCGAGTGTAAACTCCATAAAACAGTGCGATGCGCAAAAAGCGCGAGTGTAAACTCAACAAAACAGTCCGATGCGCAAAATAGCGCGAGGGTAAACTGCACAAAACAGTGCGATGAGCAAAATAGCGCGAGTTTAAACTGCACAAGACAGTGCGATGCGCAAAATAGCGTGAGTGTAAACTGCACAACACAGTGCGATGCGCAAAACGGTGCGAGTGTAAACTGCACAAAACAGTGCGATGTGCAACACAGCGCGAGTGATAAACTACAAAAACAGTGTGAAGCGCAAAACAGCGTGAGTGATAAACTGCACAAAACAGTGCGACGCGCAAAACAACGCGAGTGTAAACCACACAAAACAGTGCGACCCGCAAAACAGCGCGAGTGTAAACTCCACAAAACTGTGCGATGCGCAAAAAGCGCGAGTGTAAACTGTACAAAACAGCGCGATGCGCAACACAGCGCGAGTGATAAACTGCACAACACAGTGCGATGCGTAACACTACGCGAGTGTAAACTGCACAAAACAGTGCGATACACAACACCGCGCGAGTGATAAACTACACAAAACAGTGCAATGCGCAAAACAGCGCAAGTGATAAACCGCACAAAATAGTGCGATGCGTGCATCGAGTGATAAACTGCACAAAACAGTGTGATGCGCAAAAGTGCGGGAGTGTAAACCGCACAAACTGTACGATACGCAAAATAGCGCGAGTGTAAACTACACAAGACAGTGCGATGCGCAAAAGGTGCGTGTGATAAACTACACAACACAGTGCGATGCGCAAGAAAGCGCGAGTGATTAAACTGCACCAAATAGTGCGATGCGCACACAGCGCGAGTGTAACTGCACAAAATAGTGCGATGCGCAACACAGCACGAGTGTAAACTGCACAAAACAGTGCAATGCGCACAATAGCGCGAGAGATAAACTGCACAAAACAGTGCGATGCGCAACAGAGCGTGAGTGTAAACTGAACGAAACAGTGCGATTAGCGCATCGAGTGATAAAATGCACAAAACAATGCGATGCGCAAAATAGAGCGAGTGTAACTTGCACAAAACAATGCAATGCGCAAAAGTGCGCAAGTGATAAACTACACAAAACAGTACATTGTGCAAGAAAGCGCGCGTGATAAACTGCACAAAATAGTGCAATGCGCAACACAGCGCGAGTGTAAACTGCACAAAACAGTGCGATGCACAAAACAGCGCGAGTGATAAACTGCACAAAACAGCGCGAGTGATAGACTGCACAACATATTGCGATACGCAAAACAGCGCGAGTGTAAACTGCACAAAACAGTACGATGCGCAAAATAGCGCGAGCGTAAACTGCACAAAACAGTGCGATGCACAAAATAGCGCGAGTGTAAACTGCACAAGAGAGTGCGATGCGCGAAATAGCGGGAGTGTAAACTGCATGACACAGTGCGATGCGCAAAAGAGCGCGAGTGTAAACTGCACAAAACCGTGCGATGCGCAACACAGCGTGAGTGATAAACTGCACAAAACAGTGTGAGGCGCAACACAGCGCGAGTGATAAACTGCAAAGAACAGTGCGAAGCGCAAAACAGCGCGAGTGATAAACTGCACAAAATAGTGCGAGCGCAGCACAGCGCGAGTGATAAACTGCACAAAATAGTGGGACGCGCAACACATCCCGAGTGATAAACTGCACAAAATAGTGCGATGCGCAACAGAGCGCGAGTGTAAACTGCACAAAACAGTGCGATGCGCAAAATAGCGCTAGTGTAAACTGCACAAAACAGTGCGATCCGCAAGAAAGCGCGAGTGATAAACTGCACAAAACTGTGGGATGCACAACACAGCGCGAGTGTAAACTACAAAAAACAGTGCGATGCGCAACACAGCGCGAGTGATAACTGCACAAAACAGTGCGATGCGCAAAACAGCGCGAGTGATAAACAGCCCAAAATAGTGCGATGCGCAACACAGCGCGAGTGTAAACTGCACAAAACAGTGCGATGCGCAACGTAGCGAGAGTGATAAACCGCATAAAATTGTCCGATTCGTAAGAAAGCGCAAGTGATAAACAACACAAAACAGTGCGATGCGCAACAAAGAACGAGTGATAAACAGCACAAAACAGTGCGATGCGCAGAAGAGCGCGAGTGATAAACTATACAAAACAGTGCCATGCGCAACACAGCGTGAGTGACAAACTGCACAAAACAGTGCGATGCGCAACACAGCGCGAGTGTAAACTGCACAAAATAGTGCGATGCGCAACACAGCGCGAGTGATAAACTGCACAAAATAGTGCGATGTGCAAAACAGCTCGAGTGTAAACTGCACAAAACAATGCGATGCGCAAAATAGCGCAGGTGTAAACTCCACAAAATAGTGCGATGCGCAAAATAGCGCGAGTGTAAACTGCACAAAACAGTGCGATGCGCATCACAGCGCGAGTGTAAACTGCACAAAATAGTGCGATGTACAACAAAGCGCGAGTGATAAACTGCACAAAATAGTGCGATGCGCAAAACAACGCGAGTGATAAATTCCCCAAAATAGTGCGATACGCAACACAACGTGAGTGTAAACAGCACAAAACAGTGCGATGCGCAACATAGCGCGAGTGATAAACCGCATAAAATAGTCCGATTCGCAAGAAAGCGCGAGCGATAAACAGCACAAAACTGTGCGATGCGCAACAAAGAATGAGTGATAAACTGCACAAAACAGTGTGATGCGCAAAAGAGCGCGAGTGATAAACTACACAAAACAGTGCCATGCGCAACACAGCGTGAGTGATACACTGCACAAAACAGTGCGATGTGCAACACAACACGAGTGTAAACTGCTCAGAATAGTGCGATGCCCAACACAGCACGAGTGATAAACTGCACAAAACAGTGCGATGCGCAACATAGTTCAGTGATAAACTGCACAAAACAGTGAGATGCGCGAAACAGCGCGAGTGATAAACTGCACAAAACAGTGTGATGCGCAAAATAGCGCGAGTGTAAACTGCACAAGACAGTGCGATGCGCAACACAGCGCGAGTGTAAACTGCACAAAACAATGCGACGCGAAACATAGCGCGAGCGGGAACTGCGCAAAACAGTGCGATGAGCAAAATAGCGCGAGAGATAAACTGCACAAAACAGTGCAATGCGCAACATAGCGCGAGTGTAAACTGCACAAAACTGTGCGATGAGCGCATCGAGTGATTAAATGCACAAAACAGTGCGATGCGCAAAATAGCGCGAGTGTAACTTGCACAAAACAATGCAATGCGCAAAAGAGCGCGAGTGATAAACTGGACAAAACAGTGCAACACGCAAGAAAGCGCGAGTGATAAACTGCACAAAATAGTGCGATACGCAACACAACGCGAGTGTAAACTGCACAAAACAGTGCGATGCACAAAATAGCGCGAGTGACACATTGCACAAACCGGCGCGATGCGCAAAACAGCGCGAGTGATAAACTGCACAAAACAGTGCGATGCGCAAAACAGGGCGAGTGTAAACTCCATAAAACAGTGCGATGCGCAAAATAGCGCGAGTGTAAACTCAACAAAACAGTCCGATGCGCAAAATAGCGCGAGGGTAAACTGCACAAAACAGTGCGATGAGCAAAATAGCGCGAGTTTAAACTGCACAAGACAGTGCGATGCGCAAAATAGCGTGAGTGTAAACTGCACAACACAGTGCGATGCGCAAAACGGTGCGAGTGTAAACTGCACAAAACAGTGCGATGTGCAACACAGCGCGAGTGATAAACTACAAAAACAGTGTGAAGCGCAAAACAGCGTGAGTGATAAACTGCACAAAACAGTGCGACGCGCAAAACAGCGCGAGTGTAAACCACACAAAACAGTGCGACCCGCAAAACAGCGCGAGTGTAAACTCCACAAAACAGTGCGATGCGCAAAAAGCGCGAGTGTAAACTGCACAAAACAGCGCGATGCGCAACACAGCGCGAGTGATAAACTGCACAACATAGTGCGATGCGTAACACTGCGCGAGTGTAAACTGCACAAAACAGTGCGATACACAACACCGCGCGAGTGATAAACTACACAAAACAGTGCGATGCGCAAAACAGCGCAAGTGATAAACCGCACAAAATAGTGCGATGCGTGCATCGAGTGATAAACTGCACAAAACAGTGTGATGCGCAAAAGTGCGCGAGTGTAAACCGCACAAACTGTACGATGCGCAAAATAGCGCGAGTGTAAACTACACAAGACAGTGCGATGCGCAAAAGGTGCGTGTGATAAACTACACAACACAGTGCGATGCGCAAGAAAGCGCGAGTGATAAACTGCAGCAAATAGTGCGATGCGCAACACAGCGCGAGTGTAAACTGCACAAAATAGTGCGATGCGCAACACAGCACGAGTGTAAACTGCACAAAACAGTGCAATGCGCACATAGCGCGAGAGATAAACTGCACCAAAACAGTGCGATGCGCAACAGAGCGTGAGTGTAAACTGAACGAAACAGTGCGATTAGCGCATCGAGTGATAAAATGCACAAAACAATGCGATGCGCAAAATAGAGCGAGTGTAACTTGCACAAAACAATGCAATGCGCAAAAGTGCGCAAGTGATAAACTACACAAAACAGTGCAATGTGCAAGAAAGCGCGCGTGATAAACTGCACAAAATAGTGCAATGCGCAACACAGCGCGAGTGTAAACTGCCCAAAACAGTGCGATGCACAAAACAGCGCGAGTGATAAACTGCACAAAACAGCGCGAGTGATAGACTGCACAACATATTGCGATACGCAAAACAGCGCGAGTGTAAACTGCACAAAATAGTACGATGCGCAAAATAGCGCGAGCGTAAACTGCACAAAACAGTGCGATGCACAAAATAGCGCGAGTGTAAACTGCACAAGAGAGTGCGATGCGCGAAATAGCGGGAGTGTAAACTGCATGACACAGTGCGATGCGCAAAAGAGCGCGAGTGTAAACTGCACAAAACCGTGCGATGCGCAACACAGCGTGAGTGATAAACTGCACAAAACAGTGTGAGGCGCAACACAGCGTGAGTGATAAACTGCAAAGAACAGTGCGAAGCGCAAAACAGCGCGAGTGATAAACTGCACAAAATAGTGCGACGCGCAGCACAGCGCGAGTGATAAACTGCACAAAATAGTGGGACGCGCAACACATCCCGAGTGATAAACTGCACAAAATAGTGCGATGCGCAACAGAGCGCGAGTGTAAACTGCACAAAACAGTGCGATGCGCAAAATAGCGCTAGTGTAAACTGCACAAAACAGTGCGATCCGCAAGAAAGCGCGAGTGATAAACTGCACAAAACTGTGGGATGCACAACACAGCGCGAGTGTAAACTACAAAAAACAGTGCGATGCGCAACACAGCGCGAGTGATAAACTGCACAAAACAGTGCGATGCGCAAAACAGCGCGAGTGATAAACAGCCCAAAATAGTGCGATGCGCAACACAGCGCGAGTGTAAACTGCACAAAACAGTGCGATGCGCAACGTAGCGAGAGTGATAAACCGCGTAAAATTGTCCGATTCGTAAGAAAGCGCGAGTGATAAACAGCACAAAACAGTGCGATGCGCAACAAAGAACGAGTGATAAATAGCACAAAACAGTGTGATGCGCAACAAAGAACGAGTGATAAACAGCACAAAACAGTGCGATGCGCAGAAGAGCGCGAGTGATAAACTATACAAAACAGTGCCATGCGCAACACAGCGTGAGTGACAAACTGCACAAAACAGTGCGATGCGCAACACAGCACGAGTGTAAACTGCACAAAATAGTGCGATGCGCAACACAGCGCGAGTGATAAACTGCACAAAATAGTGCGATGTGCAAAACAACTCGAGTGTAAACTGCACAAAACAATGCGATGCGCAAAATAGCGCGGGTGTAAACTCCACAAAATAGTGCGATGCGCAAAATAGCGCGAGTGTAAACTGCACAAAACAGTGCGATGCGCATCACAGCGCGAGTGTAAACTGCACAAAACAGTGCGATGCGCAACATAGCGCGAGTGATAAACCGCATAAAATAGTCTGATTCGCAAGAAAGCGCGAGTGATAAACAGCACAAAACAGTGCGATACGCAACAAAGAACGAGTGATAAACTGCACAAAATAGTGCGATGCGCAAAAGAGCGCGAGTGATAAACTCCACAAAACAGTGCCATGCGCAACACAGCGGGAGTGATAAACTGCACAAAACAGTGCGATACGCAACATAGTGCGAGTGATAAACTGCACAAAACAGTGCGATGCGCAAAAGAGCGCGAGTGATAAACTGCACAAAACAGTGCGATGCGCAAAACAGCGCGAGTGATAAACTACACAAAACAGTGCGATGCCCAAAACAGCGCGAGTGTAAACTGCACAAGACAGTGCGATGCGCAACACAGCGCGAGTGTAAACTGCACAAAACAGTGCAGTGCGAAACATAGCGCGAGTGGGAATTGCACAAAATAGTGCGATGCGCAAAATAGCTCGAGAGATAAACTGCACAAAATAGTGCGATGCGCAACATAGCGCGAGTGTAAATTGCAGAAAAATGTGCGATGAGCGCATCGAGTGATTAAATGCACAAAACAGTGCGATGCGCAAAATAGCGCGAGTGTAACTTGCACAAAACAATGCAATGCGCAAAAGAGCGCGAGTGATAAACTGCACAAAACAGTGCAATGCGCAAGAAAGCGCGAGTGATAAACTGCACAAAATATTGCGATACGCAACACAGCGCGAGTGTAAACTGCACAAAACAGCGCGAGTGACAAACTGCACAAAACGGTGCGATACGCAAAACCGTGCGAGTGTAAACTCCACAAAATCGTGCGATGCGCAAAACAGCGCGAGTGATAAACTGCACAAAACAGTGCGATGCGCAAAACAGCAAGAGTGTAAACTCCACAAAATAGTGCGATGCGCAAAATAGCGCGACTGTAAACTCAACAAAACAGTCCGATGCGCGAAATAGCGAGAGGGGAAACTGCACAAAACAATGCGATGCGCAAAATAGTGCGAGTTTAAACTGCACAAGACAGTGCGATGCGCAAAATAGCGCTAGTGTAAACTGCACAACAGAGTGCGATGCGCAAAAGAGCGCGAGTGTAAACAGCACCAAATAGTGCGATGTGCAAGACAGCGCGAGTGATAAACTACACAAAACAGTGCGAAGCGCAAAACAGCGGGAGGGATAAACTGCACAAAACAGTGCGACGCGTAAAACAGCGCGAATGTAAACCACACAAAACAGTTCGACGCGCAAAATACACTACAAGAAATTGCATTTTTCGCAACGCAACAAAATATGTTGCTAAAAGGGAAAATTCGTTGGCGAAGAGTTTTGCCGACACACAAAGCTACGTTGGCAACCCGTAGGCAAAAGTGAGTTGGCAAAAGTTTTTGCCGACGAAATTATCATTGCGTTGGTAAAAGTAATACATTTAGCGACGAACATAGTCGTTGCTAAAAGCCTCCATCCATCGTTGGCAATTTACCTTGCGTTGGTAAAAGTCATTCAAATATGATGATTGTGTGGCACTTTTTGCGACACAAATTTGCATGGGCAAAAAATATACTTTTAGCAACAACATATGCGTCGGCAAAAGTAAACTTTTGGCGACACATATACGTCGGTAAATGTTGCCATTTGCCGACGATTTGTTTGTCGCTAAAGCTTTACTTTTGGCAACGACAAACTGGCATTGGCAAAAAATACACTTCTACCAACACAATATGAGTGGGGAAAAGTAACTTTTAGCGACACATTTACGTCGGTAAATGTTGCAATTTGCCAACGATTTGGTTGTCGATAAAGCTTTAGTTTTGGCAACGACAAATTGGCATTGGCAAAAAATACACTTTTAGCAACACAATATGAGTGGGCAAAAATAAACTTTTGGCTACACATTTACCAACAAGTTATTTATCGAGAAAGCTTTACTTTTTAACAACGACAAATTTGCAGCGGCAAAAATAATTGAAACTCATTTATAATTTTTTAAAAGATTTACAGTTTTACAAGAGGCATCCCTCAGGCACTACTATAACAAACTAATAACATTGATATGAAATCACACAAAATACCCCCTCCATACCCTTCCATCCAAAACACCAGCAGTTGCCCGAACTTACACCTAATGACAACCCCCATTAATGAAAACCTGACCTATTACAGATTGGACAAAAAGTCCTGCACCCTTCCAAACATCAACAACACCAGCAAACATCCAACAACAACACCGCAACACCTCATCGTAACAATCACCATCACTGCAGCATCACCACAGCATCTCAGCAACAGCAGCAACATCACAGCAGCACTAGAGGAATAGCAGATTAGCAAACTGATTCAACACAGATCATCACCAGTTCAGAAAACCATTTCAACTCAGCAACCCAAACAAAATCATATAACCAAATCAGAATTGACGCAGTAGTTTACCTCATTTACCAGAACATTCAGAAAACAAATCAAACAAAACCAACAACAAAACTATACAAAATGCTCAGAAATCAGTTTACCATGTTTGTCATCCATCAATTGTTCAAACAGCCCTCAAAACTATACAATTCTTAGTAACTTTTAAGCCATCAGGTTAACAGAAGTTAAGTAAAAATTCAAACTAATTCACTGGCTGTCATGTTTACACTAGGAGAGTGAGTTATATAAAAACACTCAATTCAAGTACACCACAATGTTTACCAAGCTAACCTTATACCAATGCACTGGAAACAGTAAAAGTAACTGAGCATTGAGATTGTCCATACACCACAATGTTCACTGATGGCTCTCTTCACTACTTTAAAATGTGACTGGTGCACTGAAATATGAAACAAAGTCGAATCATTTCACTCATATGAGAAATAAAAACCTTTTTTTTTTAGCTTTTAGGGTGCATTTTTAGTTCAAGATACGTCCTACTACTTGGAACCAAAGAATTAGTAGATCTATTCCGGTCAAATTGGGACTGAGCAAGGGTTTTGAACTTAAAATCTATGATCTGATCATTGAGTCAATTCCCAAATTATAATTTCATTGCAGCCTACATTACTGAGGACTCGTAAGGATTTTCGTGAATAACGGGTGACATACTGCATGGTAAACAACATGTGGAATACAATGACAGAATGCATTAATAGAGCTCTTCTCCTCTCTTTTTGCATGTTTAATCTTTGTTAACAATTACAAATTTATGCAAGAACATCTTCACACTTGGCCAAGACACAGAAAACTAGTGAAATAAATCAAATGAGTAGTCAACTCCAAATAGTACTATTGCAAAATATAATCTTAACTAGCTTGTCATTTGAATGTATTTAAATTACACATGCATGTAAGGTTAGAGATTTTTTTTACCTCATCTCCATCACGCATCAGAGAGCGCACCAGTGTAGGGGCAGTATAAAATATTGTCACCTTCTATTTGTCAACAATGTCCCAACATTGTCCAGCAAGTATCTCCCCGTTGTCAAGCCTGTATATTAACTGCCAAGGAAGAATAAATCAACATAATTCAGATAAAAGTAAAATAATGAGAAGCATCTAAGTGCAAGAGTATAATTAAATTCTGAAGGTAGAAATTGAAATAGAAGAATAGTTACAAAATTTTATTTATAACGAGTGAAGGAAGAGTAATAAAAGAGCCAGGTATAAGCTTGATCACATGGTTTAGATCATCACAAGAACTTGTTAATAAGAACAGAAAAATGAATGTGACAATGAGAAAGAAGAAAACAAACACAAAGCAGTTATGCAGAAACATGAAAATTGACGAGTCACTTTTCAAAATAAATTAATCAATAACATATGGAGAAGAGAATCTGTTAGTTTCCCCGGATTACAAGGCTGGCATTATAGAGAACAAGAAGGTTAAGAGAATCTTTTTATTTATTTTATTCTATTTGTGGGTTTGGTATGGGATTTGGAAAATTTGATATTCAGCTCTGTGAGTCCAACCATACTAATTTCTGGGTGAGTGAAATAAGCTGCTGGAATGCTCAAATGGTTGAGCACGTGATCTTTTCCACTGACTTGTTCAACAACTATATGAAGAGAGCAACGCTAAATATGCAATAGGTGTAAAATGTAAGCATATAGCCTGAAGTAGCAAATAGCAAGGTAACAACCATATACCAGAAATCCCTTGTGCACTGGCAGCATAAGTAGGCATCATTTTCCCATTTGCATCACCAATACAATACAAGTGAGGAACCTAATGGTAGAAGTATTATTTCAAGAACCAGTTGCAAAACCATACAAAAAATTGTGTTCATGACGGAATGTAAAGATAACAAACCAGATTGCCATTTGCATCAATAACTTGCATACGCTCATCTACTAGAACAAAACCCCGTTGTGTCACTACATTGATCTGCAGAAAAACCAATACAACACTTGAAACACATCTTAACAAGATTCTATTGCACCACAAAACACTTAAAAACTACATTATGGGTTTAAATTACAGTCTTCCCCTGTTTTAGATTGTTGACTCAATGCCTCTACTCTGTATTTTGTTGAAAGGGTAATGGATTTTGGATTGAGATTTGGGATTTGGTCTGTCATTCTTGTCACCAAAAAATAGAGTTACTAATAAATTGCAACTACAGTAATCCTACATGTCCATAAAGACAACAAAATTTATAAAAAAAGAAAAAGAAAAAAGAATACATAGTTGTTTGTGAAGATGAAGTCACAAGAAAGCTCATAGTTATAAGTACCCTAGTTAATGTCACTCAAAATATTGTCACTCAAAATATTGCAAAAAACACAACACATTGTAAAACAGCCGTAGTTTGGAGGATCATTGCCCAAAATTTCATAATATAGAGTTCATTATCGGTACCTTAGTTAATGTGTTTGCCACTTGAATTTTTGTTTCCTGTTTCAGAATGGCAAAGGAGACATTTCAAACAAAAAAATACCAACTAATAGTGGATTTTTTGTGGGGTAATTGAGAATACCAACTAATAGTGGATTTCTGGGCTGCAGCCTAATCTGGGTAAAAGGTCTATCTTTCTATGTGGAGTTGATGATAATACCTTCTCTCTCTCTCTTACGTATTCCCGTGGGGAGGTTTCCTGTCAAATATCTAGGTGTTCCCCTTATATCTTCTCAACATAAAACTGAGGATTGTTGCTAGTTAATTGACAGGATGTTAGCTAGAATCAAGCATTGATCTACAAAGTTACTCTCATATGGGGGCAGGGTTGAACCATTCAATTAATTCAATTCCTTTTGTTCAGTATCCAAGTCTATTGGTCCTCAATTTTTATTCTTCCTATCATGAGGAATTTCTTATGGACTGGTTCGGAGCTAAAAGGCCATGCTAAGATTAGTTCGCAGCATATTTTTGCTCCTAAAAGGGGAGGTGGTTTGGGGTTTAAATGTCTTATTGATTGGAACACAGCAGCTATCCTAAAAAATATTTGGGCTTTAAGTATGAAAGCTGATATCCTTTGCGTTAAATGGATTCATACATATGTGATTAAAAGCCATTGTTTTTGGTATATGAGTTGTCCAAGTGATGTGTCTTGGACTATGAGGAAAATTTTCAAGCTCAGGACTATTGTTGTTTCTCTCATTAAAAAGAAGATTGGGAATGGTGATGAACATGTCTTTTGCCTAATCCCATTTTTTTATTTGTCATTTATGTTCATGAAATCAATTTTAAATTTAAAAATATCCTAGTTATGATATAATGGCATTTTTTTTATTCCATTGAAGTAGTCAAAAACTAACTAACAGTGTAAAAGATGTATATATATACTTCTCACACTAAGTCCTCTATGCTATTTGATTTTATCAAAAAAAATCAAATAATATACAAGTAAATACATAAAACAAAACAAAACAAAATGTTTAAATATTCACTTAACATTGGCTTCCACTTAAACCAGTGAGGCATAGGAATATCTGATTTGATTATAATCCTCCTAGGACCTTTCCTACTTTTGTCATGTTAAAGAATCAAAGTAATACACTGATGAAGTAGAAGATTAAAGAGGCAAAGATCTTTCTTCAAGTGCATTCAAAAATTAAAGAACTCAATGACCAGAAAATCAAACTATGAATGGGTCAATGGAATTGGAATATTGAGCACTAGATGTTTCCAAAGTAACAGCATTTAACCCACCTGATTTAACGTTAAGGTCCCAGTTTTGTCACTGCAAATAGTAGCAGAGCCCATGGTTTCACAGGCAGAAAGCCTCCTGACCTGAAGTTCAATATTTGTGAAACATTTAAACATGTACTTTTATGTGTGTATGTATGAATATCAATATCATATGAAGCGACTCAAAGAAAAGATAAATCGCACATACCAAGGCCTTGTCTGACTTCATTTTCCTCATTGAGTAGGCAAGGCTGTAATACAGGTAGGGGAATGCACTTTAAGAAATTAAAGAAGCATAATCTTTGAACTAGATAGTAAAAAAGAGACTGGAATGAGCAGGAAATATGCAGCAAAACTAATGATGGCCCCAGTAAGCAATGAAGTTTATTTTAACAAAGGCAATGAAGTTTCATACTAAAAATATACACATAGAAAAGGAGGGAGAGACTACTAGAAAAATGAGGAAAAGTGAAGGAAGAAGAAGAGGAAGGAGAGAAAATATGAAGAAAAAGAATTTTAATAGTAAACAATTCATGAATAAAATTTTGTAAGAACAGTGAAAAGGAATTTAATTGTTGACAAAAACATAATAAACCCTCAATGAATGCCGATAAGTTAAAAAGTGTTTGGAGTTTGGGTAATTTTTTGCCATCTCTATCTTCTTCTCATCTTGATTCACCCCTCTAATTTGAATGTCCTGTCATTTGAAACCCAAAATTAAAAAAAGAGAAAAAAAGAAGAGTCATTGTCATTAAAATCACATGTAATCATAACGTGCCAAAAAAAAAAGGATAATGAACGTAAGGGCATCAAAAGCATACATTTTGATCTGTGTCAAAATCAAGTTCCAGCTGTCCTTGGTCATCCTCCAAAGATTGTATATTATGATGCGTGTACCTTGCTCTTTTAATGTATTGAACTACAGAGTGACATAGCAATAACAGTAGCTGACATGACAAATGGAAAGCAGAAGGAAATTGAAAGGAAAAAAAAAAAAAGAAGGCGGCACATAATCTAAATGTAGATCTAACATGACTAAAGACCCCCTTTGAAAGTAAAATAATCTGAGAAACCCCATAAACTCCTGAGGTTTAAGAACAATACACTTTGTACTGAGTGTGTAACTAGTTAACTCAATGAAGAAAAAATTATAATTTTAGTAACTAAAAAAGGATTTTGTTAACAAGCTTAAAATTTAAAAATAGTTCCATAAAAAATGTACAATAATTTCAAGACTCCTAACATGTACCCTTAGGGCATGCGTTAACAAGATCCATATAAAAAATAAATAAAATAAAATAAATCAATACTACTGTGAAACTTATGCTATGGTTAAGATGGGGTTTACATCACATTGATAATTTTGTCTTTACTTTTTTTCTTTTTTGAATAAGAATCCCATCCCTATTTTATTGTATAATTCTTTATTTATTATAAGGCATAGTATAGAAAGCATAATTATAATACAAAAATTAAATTCATAATGCACCACAAGAATGATTGCCATCATATAAGATATATAATGCTAAAAGTAATTTTTCATGTGACCAACAAGAAAACAAACCTGCTGAAGAAGATCTTCTTCGCTTGCATATGGTGACCACTTCAAAATAGTTTCTAAGTTTCTACTCCAGTCATTAAGTGAAAATCGTGTCAACTTCTTCCAATCTTGTCCTTCTCTCTCATAATCAATCTTATAATTACAAATGAGGATTAAAAGAGTAATAACTTAAAGAAAGGAGGACCAATAAGGCATACCCCAACATTTAAGTATAAGAAGACTTATAACATACTTCTAGCTATAGCACCAAGGTAAAACCAAAATAACGTAGCTCCCGACTCTATCTCATTTCCAATATTCTCTTTTTAAATAACTTTCATCATTTATGATAGAAAAAACCCCATTTTATGCACAAATAGTGCTGTAGCATACAGCTCTACATAAAAAATAAAAAAATAATAATAAAAAATCTTTTATTTATTTTCTTTTCAAGGTACATAAGCTGAAACTGAACCTACAACATACTAAACTCAATACAAACCTTCTAATTTTCAATCAAAAACCTTCTCTAAATACAGTAGTCATGTAAAGTTAAGAGTACCAGAGTCACTAGCTCAATGAATGAAAGTGCAAGCATGCACACATGCACCAACTAAATTAAGTGTTCTTACCATGGGAACCACAATATCTTCCTTGCCTGTTCTCCTCAAGAACGTGTAAGACAGCATTCCAATACTCTGTGTTGGGCTGAAGAAATGAAAATACTTAAATTAGTTTTCACAATGGATAAACTCGATTGAGTGGTCAAGAAATCTATAGTAATAATTATACATCCTTCGGTTTTTTTTTCTTTTCAGCATGTCACTTTGACAAGTAATTATTATGAACCTAAAAGCATTTATCTCATTTTTTTTTTGTTATATTGATATCCTTCAGTAATGAAAATAATTGCAACATATTAGCAAATGAAAAAAATAACTATTGATCAGGATAAAGTAACTTTGTCAGTCAATTTGACCTCCCCTTGGGATCTAGAGGGTTAGAAAGGTGTGGATTTTTCTGTGAGTCATATTTGAGTTCTTGTTAACTATTGATCCAAATGAAATGTGCCACCATGCCTGGCCACCAAAACGTATCCCCTGCAACTATTGTTTTTCTTTTCCTTGAAAGGATGTCTCGTCCTTCTCATAGTACACTATTTGTTTTCTATTAACATATTTTAATTTCTTATATCAATTGGAAAATATTAGATACATAGACCAATCTTGTGTTTGTCTATGGTTTTAAGGCAGCCTATGCCACAAGGTGAGCCCATTCGAGGCATTAAGTATAAAATGAAGTAAACTACAGGTAATGGCTACCCCACACGTCTATGTAGTCATGTATGCAACATGATGATAATACATACTAATCTGTATGTACTGCATAACAGCTGAAACTAAACCTTAGTAAGATAATTCATAAATTTGGGAACCTAATATTGAAGAAATTTCTACCATATAACGAATAAGAAAATAATAGGTATTTGTGCCTCTTAGTGGTATTTTTTTTCCCTTTTGAGTTCAACGTAATGTGCTAGACAACATGTGCACCAAGGGTGTAGACCACCCCCTGCCAGACTACCACTTAACTCCGATGAACCTAGATTCAATCCTAGGTCTTGAACATGACTACCAAGAGATTTTAACAACTACGCTAGTTGGAATCTTTGAGCATGTTATTGGATTACTGATGTTCAAATATGGTCATTGTTCATAGAAACTCACCAGTGTAGTCTAATCATTATTGCAAAACATGTACAACTACAACCATGAAGAGTTCAAACTTCAAAGAGAGTTAAAAAAATAAAAAATAAGTAACTAACTAGGTACATATAAATCCATACGAAAAAACATCAGTTTGCACCATAGCTTTTTGTAGTGTCCTTTTTTCTTTTTTCTTTTTTTTCCCTTTATAGTGGCTTAAACTCATCTCTTAAATCCTCTGTATATATAGCATCTTTACATGGGTACACTATTGAACCTCCTATGCATCACCACGTAAATTTGCATGCATGATAAATAACCTACTGGGTGATTGCCCATCTAGTTTTCACATTCAAGGACATGGGGACACGACAAAACATTCATATTTATGAATATATTTCTTCAATTTTCTAGGGCAAAATGGTTTACAAGGTGTAATATATCATTTCATGCATAATATGAAATTTTATGCACAGTTATATTATATGCAAAATATTCTCATTGGGTGAATGTCGAACTACACATGTTGGAAACACCTCACAGTTTTACCCATGTAATATAAGTAATATCAGCACCAGAACAACAATTGGCAAAAATTCATACTCATTTTATCGCCAAAAAAATCCTTACTTTACAACTGATTGAAAGTACAATAGAAATTAAACAACCATAGAAGCCAAAAGCCATATGAATATTATGAATATGAATAGTAATTTACACTTTCTAGACTCGTATACACACATATGTATTCACATACATAGATAGATACGGTGATAGAGACACAAAGAGAGGGAAAATATATATACCTTGAGCGTTCAACTCGCGGTTTTTCTCTAGCTCACTCAATTTGGTGGTTCAGCTCGCGGTTTTAAGGTTCACAACAAAAGCTAAATATCTTAATGGGTTTGGATTTTCCCCAACTCACATTAACCCCCATTTTTTTTATATATATATTTAATGTTAACAACCGATTTTTATTTATTTTTATTTTTTTTAAGATTCACAACAAAAGCTAAATATACATTCAATCTTTTTTTTTTATATATATATATTTTTTAAGGTTCACAACAAAAGCTAAATATACATTCAATCTTATTTATTATTTGGTTCAATAACAAAATCAAATACACATTAATTAATTAATTAAAAAGTTTGTTTTAAAATAATCAAATATATAATTTTGAGACAATCAAATAAGTTTTAGTAATTGAAAAAAAAAATGTGAAAGAACGTGGAAGATTAAAAAAAAAATTGCAACCATCTCTCTCTCTCTCTCTCTCCCCCCTACAATGTTTAAGAACCTATTTACAATGTTATAAAAGCCTGTTTGAAGAAATAAAATGTGAAAGAACCTGTTCAAAGAAAGTATTATAAGACCCATATTAAATTGCATCAGGGCATAAACAAGGAATTGCACATGTATCTCAAAATAATGTCAAAAATAGAACCAACAAAACAATGGATAACTTCACTCTAAATACACATGTGGATAACTCTTTGCCAACCAAAACCCACATATGGATAACTTCACTCTAAATACACATGTATGTCAAAATATCTATCTGTGTAATTCTAAACATCATAAATGAATTGCACAAAATTATTAAAGTAGTTAATGTTCATAGTAAGGCTTAATTCAACTAGAAGAAATTAAATAAAACTTCTCAAAATAAGAAATAAAACTCAACCCCAGTAAATAAGTCTATAGAAGTTATCTTAGTACTAACTT